>WTSP01009098.1:0-41793 GCA_025331215.1 Actenoides lindsayi
CAGAATCATTTAGGTTGGAAAAGACCCTTGGGATCATTGTGTCCAACCATTAACCCTACTCTACAAGTTCACCCCTATACCATAAAGTCTCCCGGCATTAGACTCTCCGATTTAATGTATAGGTGCCCTTTTATCCATCTAACAAGTTTATTCTTTTGTCAGGCGCAGCCTCGTATCAGAGGGCTGCGCTGGGACGGATACAGGGGGAATTTATTGCTCTAACAGGTTCATTCTTACTCCAGCTCTTCATTTATGCAGACTCCCCTCTGCTCGGCATCCCCGTGCATAAGCGGAGGGCTCCGGCGCGGCGGCCGCAGCGCGAGCCTGCATTGCCCTCCTGCGGCAGCCCGCCGGCTGGGAGAGCCCCCACATTAATCATAGCAGCGGGAGTGTAAAATTCAATTTTACCTCTCCATTCATTCTGAGATGAGTTGAAGGCCGGCCTTGTACATATAAACCACACTTTACTTCATCAGAGCCCCGGTAACAAATGGAGTGTCTTCTTCGGGGAGTTTAACCATCAAAAAACACCGCGCCATTTAATTCCACGCGTGCCTAGGGTCAAAGAAGGAGCTCTTGGCATCAGCAAATGCTTCAGCCCTCAGCTGCGCAGTAAACTATGTTTTAGAGATTGTTCCTCAATACGAAATGATCAGTCCATTTATCTGCTAAAGCAGCCTGTCTCTTTGTTCAGTCTCCCAATATTTTTTCCGCTGACCTGATCTGGACAATAAACCAAAGTCATCTTAAGATATTCACCGTTCAATTTGTTACTCGAGTGCCTCCGAGCCCAGCTGTCCCTGCTGTCAGCATCACAGACTCCCCAGCCTTCACCAGTAACCCCAGTGCCTGTGCCCAACTCCCCTGAGCCCAGGTCTGGACCAGTGCAGCGGCATTGCCCACTCTGCCCAGCTCATGGGGACGAGCTCTCTGATTGCAGCAACTGTACGGTCCCAGCTACTGCCACGTCCCAAAGCCCCGGTGTGATGTTTTGCCCAAGCTCCCTCTCACCCTGAATACCCAAACAGTACTCGGACAAGGATTTGTGTCTCTCTGCTCCCTGGGGAGCTGCTTTTGCGGAGCTGCAGCCACACACCCTGCCGCAGGCTGATGCCAGGCCGGTTACCTTTTACGAGAGGTAGCTGATCTCTACTCAGAGGGTGCAATGTGCCCTCTCTTCTTATCCTCAGGCTCCTAGATGTGGTCAGTTTTACCACCTTTGACTGAAAAGGGCTTAGAAGCCCCTCCGCAGTCCCCTAAGTGAATTCATCAAACACTGAGCCATCACACAGAGCAGGAATTTACTGCTTATTTATCTCATCCTATAGTTATAAGTTTGTTTCACAGCACAGTGTGGTGCTGAGGTCCCAAGAGCTAAGCCAGGAACTCAACAACTTGACAGCTCTTTGCATCCTGACTAGCAAAGGTCAGTGCAATGGTGTAACCATGTCCTTCTCAGAAGGGCGGTAACACGTGCATAGCTGAATCTCTGTTGGCCATCAGCATCCCACTGGCGTCCAAGTTCTGGGTTTCCAGTCCTGTAACTGGATCATGTCTGTTCTACATCACCTCACAGGAGGCTTTTTTAGAAACTCAGTTCTATGAGAATTTTTACATACCCCAAAGAGCTGAGGTCCCACTGGCACTACCACCTGAACCTCACTTTTCCCTGGCTCTCTTAGGTGGGTTTCCCACTAAGCAAACTGAATGCTGGGAACCTTATCCTTCGACATCAACAGTCCCTTTGCATTGCACGGAAGATTAGACACCTACACAAGGCTGTGGTGTCCACTGCAGGAGCCAGACATCCAGGAGTTAGACCTCACAGATTCCTGACTCACACCCAGAGCCCTTTCATGCACGTAGCTGTAAATAACTAATGCAAGTTTACACTACAGTGATGGAGGGATTTAATCTTTAAAGATGTTAAAAGAGCGTCCAAGCCACTGAACCATACCTGCTACTCAGACAAGAAGCTGCCTAGAAAAGCTGCTTCTTATAATCATTAATTTTGATCCACTCGCCATTTTTCATTACGTACTTGCCACGTGTTGCTCCCCTCTGGATTTCCATATTGCCTGTTCAGCATCACGTAAGCACCAAGATTTTAACAGCAACCCGCTGACAGCACGAGCTTTCTCAACACTTCCCACCTTGATTGCATCACACCAACACTTCAGCCAAAGCAACGCAGGAACACGAGCGACGTTGGGAGCCTCAAGAACAGCACTTTCATTTCATCCCGAGGGGCCAGTGAGTTGGAGGGTTGTGAGTGTGCACGTGTGTGTGCAGGGTGCAGCTTGGAGAGGTGAAGCCACATAGCTGGGGAGTTGCAGAGGGGGCCATCATGTGAATTTTGTTTTTCCAGAAAAATTGTTATTAAAAAGGTTTTGACCTTTTTTTTACCAAGAAAGATTCTATAACTTTGTCCAACTTTTGATATTTCACCCTGTTTCTATTGCATTTTTTTTTTTAACAGAAAGGGAGGGGGAGCAACCCTCACTTGCAAGTCTGCATTAGAAAAGAATGGGGAGGAGAGAGACATGGCAAACTTCTCTCTGCCGTTCGCCTGTGTCAGGAGAAAGGAGAGATGGAAGACTCACTCACTCTACTGCTCTTCCTCCCGTGACCACAAAGAGAAGTTAAAGGGAGACAAGTGACATAAATAAACCCAAAAATCTAAAAGATAAATTGAAGCAAGGAAAAAAGCGCAACTGAAATCAAGCATAGCACTTAAAGATCAGTCAGCACTGAGAAATATCAGCTGTCAGCAATCTGCTAATTCCTGTTTTAGAAAGAAGAGTTTCCTCTCCAAACGCTCCAGCTAGCTCTGGCCAGAGAACTCCAAACACGCAACTCCACTTGCCAAAAACATTTTTGTCTTCCAGAAAGCATCATGTTTGTGGGTGTCAATATATTTGACAGATGTTACAGTTTCCTACAGCTGTAGGAGATAAAATTTCACCCATATTTACACTTCAGTAAAATGAACTACAAGTGGATTTACCCAGCGAGAGACAAAGTCAACAGCAAAATTCAGCTGTTCCAGTTCTTCCTATCTCCAACCAAAAACTCATTCCAGAATAAAATGCTGGAGGGAGGAGGCAGATACACAATGTTTACTTTCTAACTTTTGTAAAAATACACAAACCAGCCTGCTCCTAAGCACCCCTGGACTCCTTGAAGGTGTTTCTCTCTGGAGAATCCACCTTAGGAAGACGTGTGATGGTGACAGGCACTCACACTGTGCCCGCCTACACGGCTCTGCCGGTGCCGTAAACGTGGCTTTGCCTGACCAAAGCTCTGGGAAGTTCAGCTCAAATCCTCTCACTGCACCTGATGGTAAAGCCTAAAATACCTGACTTTCCAGAAATTATTGCTCGCTTAGGTACAAGGGCTCCTGGAAAACTTCCAAACCCTAACAGGAACTTCACTCGAATGACTGAGTAGTGGGTTCCCATGTATTTCAGCTTTCCTGGTCCCTGGGATCTCCTTCTCTACATCTCCCTTCTGTAATCCACTCCTCACACTGACAAGACACCCTTAAATAGACTAAAAAGGCCTTAGTGACAAAGGGACAAGAATTAGGGGGCATCTATAAAAAGCTTTCAGATGGAAAACAGCAGGATGACATAGAGCAGATCCAGAGCAGCCACTGTGCTCACCAACCACATACCTGTAGCCCTCCTCTCACCATTGCTTCCTTCATTCTTCATTTAATGATGAGTGTTTTTCACTTGGACCTCCTCACGCATCTTCCTAAGCCTTCCCTGTGGTATAAGCACATCCTCAGGAGGCCTCCAAATGGTGCTTAAATGGAAAGGTGCAGAGATGAATAACACTAATGACACACATACCTACCCACGTGGTACCCTGCGCATTGTGCGTTACGCACATGCTCACGGGCCACAAATCCTGCTCACAAAATAGCACCCATGGGGACATTCTGAAGAGCAATATCCTCAGGGTTCCTGAGAGGCTGGAGGGGTGCAATTTGCCATTGCAAGAGTTTACTTAAAAGTAGCTTTTTCCATAGATGTTTCGTTGACAGGATGAGAACCGGAAAATAATGTGAGTCTGGAGAGCTGCATAAAAAAAAATAAATCACAGAGTCACAGCATGGTGAGGGTAGGAAGGGACCTCTGGAGATCATCCAGTGCCACCCCCCTGCTCCACCCAGCAGGGTCACCCAGAGCAGGGGGCCCAGCAGCGCGGTGTCCAGGCTGGTTGGGAATCTCTCCAGACAAGGAGACTTCACAGCCTCTCTGGGCAGCCTGGCACAGGCTCCCACACCCTCACACCAAAGAAGGTTTTCCTCATGTTCAGATGGAACCTCCTTGGTTCCAGTTTGTGCCTGTTGCCCCTTCTCCTGCTTCTGGGCACCACTGAAAAGAGTCTGGCCCCATTGTCTTGACACTTACACTTTAGATATTGATAAGCATTGATCAGATGCCCTCTCAGTCTTCTGTTGGAAGGAGCAGGGGTGGGGGGGGGTTGCATGACATGATCTCCAGAAGTCCCTTCCAGCCTGGGATTCTGTGATTCCATGACATTGCCTTCAGTGACAAACACCTTTTGGGGCACAGTTTTGCCGATCTTTTATTTTTCCTAGATAAACTGCTTCTCCACTCTCCTCCTCAGCCCTGATATGTACCCATCCCTGCTGCACCTGAAGGTGCCTGCCAAGGTCTGGGCCCTGTTGTCCCAGATCCTGAACAGCCATGTACGTACCCACACACTTGAAAAAAGTCTTTGGCCTCCCAGAATGTTAATAGGCAAGGGGAAGAATAGGAAGAGGGAAGGATCAACCCTGCCTTACAAACAGGTCCTGCCCTTGGTAGCAGGACTGAACACGAGCCCAGCTCTTTCAGGTCCTAACACATCTGAAAGGGTTCCCTCCCTGCTCTCGCTTCAGTGGGGCTGTCACACAACCCATGGGTCGCTTGCGAAACCCTGGTATCTTACCTTACCAGATACTGAAAAGAGAAACAGCAGAAGGTCTGTAAAACCTGGCTTACAGAAAATGCTTCCTGGCATCAAAACATTCCCACTGCGACAGGATTATCTTTCTGCCAACAGGAGTCTGCCATAAACAACCTATTTCTTGGCCTGAAGGGAGCTGAGAAGCAGTTGTGATTTTTCATTCTCTATCTTGCTCTTTCTCATGTAAGTTTTGACTTTGCCCAGCAATGTAGTATGGGATGGAAAGTCTACAGGGAACTAGCGGGTGAGGTCTGAGACCTGCTGACCTTGAAGAGACCCTTGCAGGTAGAGGCTGTGCAAGCCAAGCAGGACTCACGTGTTTGCACTGCAGGGAATCCTGCCCGATGCCAGGGCACCCATGAGAGGCAGCAGGAAACTCTACGCTGTCCATCCCTCACCCCAAGGATGTGGAACATCCTCCTGTGACTCCTTCCACCTGCAAAGCTCTTCCATCTAAGCCCTCCCAGAAGCACCCAGCTTGAGAGGAGGAGAGTGCAGGGAGCAACCCTTGGAACTGGAAGCCCTCTGGGAAACAGCAAGAGTGAGCTCTGCAGCTGCAACCAGCAGAAAACATCTCCTGTGCTTACCCCACAAAGGGCAATCACACGCTGCTCCTTGTGCTGCTGCTGTGTACTTCAGGAACTGCCAAGGAGAATTGGAATAAAATTGAAAGACAAATTAAATATATTTATTATAAAATATAATTATGATTCTAGAAAGGTGGAAAAGGGGAGTTTTTCCAGACAATTTTCAATCTCTCATAATTGGCAACACAGCTAACTATAACCCCTGCCCCTCACAGCCTCACCAAACTGCAGCCCTGCAAAGGACAGTTTGGGAACAGCGCAGGCAGACGCTTTTTCATCCTCAGAGAGAAATCTTATCTACCATGCTGCCATGAACAGAACAGGGTTTGGTGTTCACCTTAAACTGTTCATTTTGTTTATTATTACAGCAGCAAAAACCCCACACAAAGCAGAAGTTTCTCTGTAGTGGATAGAACAGCTGCTGCTCTGAAACGTGGACAAGCTGGGAAGGAGATAAAAAGCAAATGGAAGGGTGGACTGGATCCACCTCCCAGCAGGCAGCACACACCTACAGCCAGCACACACCTACAGCCAGCACACACCTACAGCCAGCCACCCCAGGGCACCTCCCAGCCCTCACCCCACCCGAGCAGGGCCAGCAGCAGTGGCTCACAGAAAGAACCATGGCGCATCCCTGTCCCAGCCACACGTCCCTTCACATGCTCCACGGGGCCTGCCTGTAGTTTGGACACAGGCTGATGTATTCAAAACACCGCCCAAGGACTTCTGGTTCTTGTGCTGCTCCAAGCCTGGATCACATCTCCAGAGCTCCCCACGTACTTCTGCCAGCAGAACCGCCCTAGTGCGTGGGTGGCTTCCCACCAGGGTTTTCAATTTTACAAAGTTTTGCCTGAAGGAGGCACTTTGCTCATTTACCAGTATTTCACAGAGGAAAATCCACACAGTCAGTGCTGACTTTCAACTAAGACAGCTTCACCAGCTGAACACAAGAACATTCAGCACCCCTAACTTAGTTACAAAGTGAGCTATGACAACACCACCTGTGTCAGGGAAGAAGGGTCGAGGTAACCAAGATGACTTGTAGCTTGCTTCAGCCAACCCCCAGGGAATACCTTTTGTGAACAGGGCCCACTGCTCCAGCCTTGGGCTTTGATTCCACAGCAGGAACTCTGTGGATGTACTCAGCCCACGTGCAGGAATTTTGAACTTGAATGCTTCTATTAACTCTCTATTTTCTCATTCCAAAAGTATTTCTATTAGCCAAACGAAGCTGCAAAATTTAGTTTATTGAAAAGCTGAGAGCTGTAGCTGGAAGTGGTGCAAAAAAAAGTGAAGAAAACCCTCTTAATTCCAGCAGTGGCTGCTGACTTGGATAAGAAAAGTTTAAACCTCCTTGCAGCATCAACACATTCCCACCCAGCACATGCTGCCATACCTCCAGCTCCAGTTCAGTTACAGGTGCCAGTTTTATGACTTAGTGTGTAAAGAACCACCATAGAATTTATTGGTTGAGATTTTGGGTTCTTTGGGGGGCATTTTGTTTGTTTTTAAACCAGTGGACACAGAGCTCACTGGGCTTTTTCACTAATCTCTGAACTTGACATATAAATACTGACTTTATCCCACAGCCACCGACAGCTTTTTCCTTTACCCTTCCTCATCCCACTGATCATTAAACTAATTTAAAGCTAAAACTGAAGAATAAGAAAAACTTCTAATTGGTCAATTATTTGCTCCCCGAGACACTACAGCTTGAAACTGATGCCTGCCATCTACTGGCACCTTTCTCAAAATGCAGTCCGTTTTAAGCCAAAAATAGACATCTCAGAGAAAGCTTATAAAGCTATTAATTGACAGATGAAAAGCCCTGCAAGTCTGAGACCAGAAACTGGATACAAGGACAGTTTTTCCATGTGCTGCTTATGTTCATCTTGCAACTTGTCTATTCTAAGTCCCACTTGTTTATTCTAAGTCTTAGTAGAGGAACCTGAGTTGTATTGTTGACTTTCTTCACCAATTGTTGATAGTATGGCCACTTGATGGGGAATAATATAAAGTTATGAAAATTACAGTAATAAACACTGTTTCCAGGTTGCCTTCAGTGGATTTGCTCAAAATTGATGAACTAGTCCAGGAAGTGACACTCACCAGAATGATGGGATGACAAGGGTTATTGATGCACACTGATGCTCACAAGTGAGGGAGTTCTGCCAGTGGGAAAAACAGATATAGCTGATCTCCTCGGTAAAGAAAGCAGCTGAAACATAAGGAATGATTTTGACAACTACATTTCAGAATAGTACTGCCTTTCCAGTCCAGAGATGGGGTGTTGTCTGGACAGCAGTCACCTCCAGTATGGAAGGGTGCATAGACCTGGGCACAGCCTCAGCCAACCTCCACAAGAGGGAAGCTGTTGTGCCTGTGCTCCTGCAGCAGATGCTGCCTGCCCCACGAAGAAGCAGTTCAGTCCTGGACTGCTGGTCAGGGGTTTTAATCACAAAAGTCATACCAAGGGGACAAGCCCAGCAGTACTGGCTCAGCTAATTAATTCCCAATCAGCTTCTGGAAGTTCACTTTCCCACCAACTCAGCCAGCAGCTCAACAACCACCTGCCCAGCAGCTATCAGAAGAGTGAACAAGCAAAGCACTGCTGTGAGTCACCATGTGGAGTGACAGTGAAGAAACCCTGCATCCATGTACACCTCCTGCAGATACCTCTCTGTGTCTCAGCTCTTTGTAGTCCCTCCTTCCCTGTGACCAAGGCTCCCAATACAATTAGAGAAGCCCATCCCAGTCCCCCCTCATAATCAGAGCTGTCTTTGCAGAACATGGCTAAAATCACAGAACCATTTCCTACCTTACAGCCCTGTCACCCCTCCTGCAGAAATGCTGCTCCAACACTCTCCCCATCTCAGCCCTGTTTTTCCATTTGCTGGGACAGGAAATTATTCACTATTTGCATCTGCCCACGAGCCAGAAAAGATCTGAACCACCAGATCTAGAGTGAGTCACACAGGTATCTAATTCTGGTAAACTACTTCTTTCTTTGGTTTAAAGATACATGTGACCTGACTTATGACTTTTTCCTGATGTCTGCCTATAATGTGCTTACTGTAACACAGAGATATATAATTAAGTCATCTTAAAAGTTACATCACGTTACCTTGATGTACCTTTAGAAAACATTGCTGTGGGCATGGCTCAAATAGATATATATATAGATAGATAGATCCTATTACACAGGCATTTTTATAATAAAGCACTGAGAAATGGCAGTTACCTCTCCCTTACTTAGTTCCCTTTTTTCACTTTAGTCTTCTAATTACTTGTCTCTTTCTTTGGAGTAACCAGGAGGAGTTGGGACTCTTGTTCCATCACTCTATCAGAATTATTCTTCATCTACAAGATGAGAAATATTTTTCAATTAATATTGTCTTAGCTGAATTTTTATTCAAATTTTGCTTCATCTTATCCTGTAACTGACAGTACTAAAGTCATGAATAGCAACACTGAGAGCACTTTCTGATGGACTTCAGTAGAGCTTCTTCCCCCCCCCCCCATAGTAATTTGACACTAACAGATTGTAAATTTACTTTTTTTGAAAGTATCTGTCTCCTTGCAGCGGTGGCACGACATCTATTTCCAGCAGCCTTTGATTCAAGAGCCTAATATTTTAACCTCCTTCTTTAAAAGCCAGGTTTAAAAATCCTTCAACTGTTTCATAAACTCCTGACAACCATCTTCAAATGGCTCCCACCTCCCCCACCACAGCACACAGACTGTTTACACAGCAAAGAGACACCACCAAGGCAGGGTCACCCATCTCCTTAATCAAAGGTACTTAAAGCACAATGCTGTGTACAAACCCAACACAGAGCTGCAGGCCAGAATTTTACAGAGTAAAGAGATTTACAGGTCTTTTTAAGTTTTGGGTCTCCAAACACCTTCAAAAGGTCCACATTACTGAAGCAAGCAGAGCTTTTTCTCTAAAGGTAACCTTCATCTGGGTACTAAAAAGGCTTACTCTTATAGCCTGCACCTCTAATATAGTCTGCCTGTTCTGTGTCTGCGCCTCCAGCAACACCTCAATAGTTTGTAAAACTGCTTCATTTCTGGTTTTGCTTACAAAGACCTACTGCACTCAAGAAAAGTACTTGTTTGCAGTGTGCTTCAAAGCTTGTACATCCCTGGGTTCTGAACTCAGCAGAAGTCACAATCTTTCCATGAGAAAATCTTGCAGCTGTACAGCCAGGTAGAAGAACATCTGGAGAAGAGAGTTCTCCAGAACCACTCAAAATTCTCAGAAGTGGCAAACGGCCATCTACTGACAGCCCATCACAATTCAGATCAGCACAGCATCACCACCCAGCACACTGGGAAATCTCCCATTACTCAGGCTGAAGTGATGAACTCTCAAGCTTCCTTGATTCAATGGTTTTATTTTTCTTAAGAATACTTCCAGAGGACAGAGAGACACAGACATTTTACAAGTCCTCATATTCAGTTCTTTCGCCAATCCTTTAAGAGAAAAAACCCTGTAATTTAAATCTTTTTCATAAATGCCAATGCTGCTCTCAGCTCTGGCTAGGACACAGTCCCTGCCCCAAAGAGCTTCCACTCTAAGAGAGAGAGAGAGAATAATACAAAGGGGAGGCACACAGGGAAAATGAAAAGGAAGGTGACACGGTTTGTCATGCTGCTGGTGCCACACATGGAGACTGGTACCTATCTTCTTGTGCTGGCAGTCAGGACGGAGACACTGAATAGACCACACACTGCACATGACAGAACAGGTTCTCTCTGCAGGTGTTTGGAAGGGTGAAGGTAAAGAAGCTCTCAAGAAAGTTCTCAAGGCAGTCCCGTGACGAGGAAGGCATTGGCTCTCTGTAGAAATGTTTGCCTATTTACATCCCTTTTTTCCTTTTTTTCTTTTTTTAAAGAAAATAAAATCACAGTTAATATGCCAAAAACACATTCATCAAATCAGTTGACTTTACAAAAATAAAATTTTCAAACAATGTGTCTCTAAAATAAATATCAATAGGGTTGGGAAAAATAAATACACGTATCCAAGCAATCTTGTTAAAACACAGAAGTCCCTTACTGAAAGTAGCTGTGGAGTCCCGATTAAAGCAGCAACTGCTCAGAACACCCTTCTCCTACAGTAACACAAGAAGAGTCCCAAGAAGCAAAGAAGAGATTCTTAATAAAAGAAAGAGATAGGGCTGTGATCTTTATAGGAAAGTACAGAACAATTTCATCTTTGCAGAACGACAGAGGCTAAAAACCGGTGTGTCCATGATACACCCCTGCTGAAATTTTCTATTCCCAAGCAGTGAGGGGCTAAAATCTTTTATTAGCATAAAACAAAAAGGAAAAGTAAAGCCTCATCTGTGAATTTGACTGCTTGTGAAGATGTGTAGTCTCCTGATTAAGCAAAAAATTAATCCTTCTTAAAATTACTGAGCTACTCTTCCTCCCCCTCCCCAAACAGCAGCTCTCAGGTTACAAGACATTGTAATACAGCACTGCCTACAGAAGGACTGTGGCAGCACAGGGAGCTAGGGGCAGCTCGACCTCAGGCAGGAGACTTTTACTGCTCGGGAGCACAAGCTGCACCAGTTCGGGATGGTCCAACATGAAATCAATGTTTCCATGGCAGCCCCTCACACCTCAAGGGCTAGTTCGTTGCCTGAGCTCCTGCTGTCAGGAGTCAGTCTCAGTTTGGCCGGTGGTAGTCACAGTGCTCTAGGTAACAGGAGGCAGGGTACCCTATTCCCCACTCTCATAAGGCAGCCATACCACACCAGGAAACCAGTTTCCTTCTTGAAGGTTTCAGTTTTTTTGTGGTCCTGTATGTCCTCTTACTTTTTCAACTGTTTTTCTAACTACTTAAAAGGAGCAACATACCCAGATTAACAACAGTGGTCAAGTAGGTGAAGAATAAGATGTCCACAATGCAAGCTCTACATAGGTTTACAATGTACTGGTCATGCATAAACCCCTACAGATCCTGGCAGGCATTTAAACATTTAAGTTGATGTAAGATCCAATTTTTAATGAACTGACTGCTGAATGGACTGTGGCTAGCTTGAAATCACTGGTAGGCTCTTCATCTGATGTCAAATCAGTGGTCATCTACTTTAGCCCTTTTTGCTTTCAAGGAAAGATGCTGCAAGAAAAGAAAAGAAAAATTGCTTAGCATATACATAATTAGAAAAATGTTCAACTAGAATGCTTTCAGTCTTTCACCTCAAATTAAATAAATTATTATATACATATCAGAAGCTCTGCTTGTTACTAAAATAAAGCTATGAAATCAAAAGAACACATTTATCCCAAAGTGATATTCTGGCCTGGTATAAAATATCATCTTCCAGTACTTCTGTACTAACTGCAAGCATGGGAATAATTTCCCACTGGCAGCGAGTTGCCAGGGTGTAAAAGCACAGAGAGAGGAACATGTGCTCCCACCATCACGTCTGCATCAGCACTGGGAGCATGCACACTAAGGCATCAGCACCACAACTGCAGTTGCGTTGTGCCTTTGAACCTCTGTGCTCTTCAGAAAAAGGCCTACAAAAATATGGAGCAGAGACATGAAGGAAGTCCTGAAAAATTGGGACTAAACCACAATTGACTGTGACCATGACCAAGCTGTAGAAGAAAAACTTTTCACACAGAATCCTTTTCAGTTGTAATTCATTTGGAACTTAATAGAAGAATAAAAATTCTTGTATTTCAGGAATCTCTTATTAGCACAAAGGTGTATCCTTCAGTAGAAAAAAGGTCTGAATGTCTGTAAATTAGCATAAATTTGTGTCTTGCAGTGGCTTGCTTATTCAAATTTTACATGTATAATTCAAACAGGAATATTTATAATTTTTAAACAAGTTATAAAGATACTCAAGCCTTTTGGCTGATAAGGCTAACTGACCAAACTGGAAAAGATTATTTTCCTCAAAACCAATACTATCCTCCAGAGCTTCTGGTTATTTTAGGATGAAAGCAATTCTTATGTTATGCTGCAAACTGAGTTCATGTCTACCATATTGAAAGGATGGCAACAGGAAAATATATTTTCTGATGTAATTTCATAGAGTATCTACAAGAGTAGTAGCACTACCTTGAAAGCCAAGTTCTCTCCGTCAGGTAGGCAGTGCTATTTAAGACAAGCCTGCTTCATTTACAAGAAACAACTCCAGTTTTGCCTGAACAAGTCACTGAGTCACATTCCCCAACACCGCCTACGTGAAGGAAAACCTCACCCCAAAACTGAGCCCATGAGGAGGTCATATTATAATGTGACGTTGTGTTGTGTATGGGATGTTACAACACGGAAATTTGTGAGTCAAAAGGACTGATTATTGCAGGAGCAGATTTGATACAACTGGAACATCAGCTCATCTCCTTCTACATCACACTTGCAGAATGTCTTGACAGCAGCTAAAGTCTCAGGGGTCTACCCCACAGGGGTCATCACCCACTGCCTCTGTCAAAAAGGCAGAAAATATTCAGCTACTTAGTGAGTGCATTTATAAATGGTGTCTGGATAACGAAGATGAATTATCCAAGTTCAACACTAATAAAAAACAACCCTTTCAAGTCAATGCCATGGACAGGTGCCAATGCTGCCGTACACTGTCACCACAGAGCTATGGCCTCAGGTGCTCCAGGCACCAGAGTGTTTTTCTTCTTTCCAAAAACCTCAGGAAGTGGAAGAAAAGAAAGATCAGATTCTCAGAAAAGTCAAATAGCGTATGAGATGTATCAATCAGAAACAGCCATTTTTGCAACATGGCTGCTCATATCAACAGAGTTTTGCACAGGTCTGATATGCAAGGGCATTTTTCCACTCAGTATTTTGGAAATAGTTCACCAATTTAGAATATAAAGCTTAGTAGTTATTAATCTCCCCTGGGAAATTCACATGCAAGATCAATTTGGCAATCTTGCCCGTACAATATTTACATGCAATGTGGTAGCAAGAGCTCCAGCATAACTAACATTTAGATAACATTTAATACCAATCCAGTTCTCAGAATGACCAGTGAATAAGTCTATCAGCTCTGTCCCATGTGAATCCATTCATTTAAAGGATGGTGACAACTATTAGATACTTATAAAGAAAAGGGATGTACACCACACACACAAGGTTTGTACAAAGAGCAGCCGGTCCTTGTCATTTCAAGTTCAAACACATCAGAGCTGATTATTTTTTTGCAGTAAACAAAATTAATGTTAAAAAAGAGAAAAAAAAAAAAATGCTCGGGATTTGCACAAACATTTGCAACCATGCCAGGACTCCTCTAAATTTACTGTGCAAAGGATGACCACTGCCTAGCTCCAGTGCTGCTCAGAGAAGCGTTACCAAGGGTCTATAAAGTGGATGAAGGCTTCATTTACCAGAGTTACTATTTAGTAACTTTGAGATCATGTCTGTGGTTTGGATAGTCGGGAAAAAGCTTTCTTGCATCAATTTATTATCTTCTTTCTCAAACCACTACAATGAACAAAACCTAATAAATTTTTGCACCATTAAAGAGACGACAAACGAAACAGAAACACTTCAAAGGGTCAGATACAAGAGCTGCTAACGCAGCAATGGTACCGTTTGGCCTTTATGCCGATTCCGTACCGTTCCTTGCTGGTAAAAATGAGGTGCCAGTTCCAGGAGCCATGCAGATTCGACAGCAGTCACATCTCTCATGTAGTATTTAGCAGTCTGTATCACTTCATTGTAGACTACCCTAGGAGAAAGGAAAAAAAAATAAATAACGTTTGCTATAAAGCAATGAGGGAGAGAGCTGATTAACAGTGCATTTAGAAAGTTGCACATACAGGCTGCAGGAGGTAGTATGTACAGAGTGACAAGAGACTCTCGTAAGTTATAATACACCCTCTTATCTCTTTCCCTCTGGTTGCTCACAGTACTCTAATACAACCTTTAGACTGCCATTAAAAACACCTTCACATACTACCAGGACATATGGATGCAAGGTAAACAAGAAAGATTATTTCTTATAATGGGGCCAATAGGGACTCCTAACAGAGGCTTTGGAAGAGAGACTGTGGTACTCTGTGATATCAGGAGGAATGATGTCAGAGCACCCAAGCCCTCAACCCATAACAAGTAGGACACAAATCCCAGCATGACTATCCCTGGTGCCTGTCTCCAGGAAAGCAAGATAAGGAAGGATTAGAGGAAGAAATCAGCTTTAACTACCACCAGAACATCTTTTGGTAAGAGATTTAGAAACAGCCACCCATGTGGACTCATTCCCTGCCACCAGCATGAGCACGGCCAAGCTATTTCTGAAGTCACCCTTCAGGAGGCAAAGTCGTTTTCACCAAAGAAGCGCAAACCCACGCGCTGATGGGTTAGTCACCAGAACCACAAGTCATTATCTGCCTTCCATACGCAGGAGAGCTGCAAACCAACAAGGTTTGTTCTCTCTCATTAATTGGTATTTTGCTCTCAAAAGCAAAGAGGGAAGAGTCCAAAATTCTCTTGTCTGCCAAATGCAGCCCGAGACACCTCAGCGGATACAATTAAAGAGAAATCTGAGGAAAACAAACAAAAATGGAAACACATTTTATATACACTCGTAACAGACAGAGAATTGAAGCCCTCAGTACAGGATGGGTGCCCAGGCAGCACTAGCACTGAAACTAGGATTGCTGAGTTAAACTCCTGTCTCACAGGATGCCACGAGCCAGCAGTGTCTTTAGGCTGGTAGTAAGGATACCACATGACTTTGGAGACAGCTCCGCAACACAGGGCCCCAGAAAGAGATTTAAGCCCAGAACCAGTATTCCCAAAACCTCCAGCAATACTGCTGCCACCAGCAGCAAACAGGCTGTGAAGCAAAGAGCAGTCCTAACTTTTTGCCAGTGAAGACTTCCAGCTAGCTGTCCACTGTTCTGCTCTTCTATAGGTCTGAATGTGCCCAAGGCTGAGGGCTCACCATCTGAAAGCTGAGCCCTGGAGGAGGTGTGTGCAAAGAATTCTCCCAGTACTCCCCTATCACTAGGGTTTCTTTCCAGATTAATTTCTTCTCAGTTTATTCCTTATACTGTCACTCTCCCATAACCCAGCCCCTTTCAGGATGTTGCCTACTGTACGTAAGCTAGAAAATTTCAGAAGTATATCTGCAAAGTATTCTTTTTACTATTTCAAACAAACAGTGATTTCTTTTTAATGGTAGTGACAGGGGGTTTAAAAAACCTGGCAAAACAGCAGCGAATCCGTCTGGTTTCAGTGGCAAAAATTACCTTAGCTACACTCTGCTCAACTCAGCCCTGAAGACGTGGTACAGTTAAGAACAAGTGAGCTGGATTTACTTTCTTTTTGTAAGCCCACGTAACTGATGGCTAAGTTCCAAGTAGTTACACTTCTGCAAACCCTCTGCAACAGGTGTGGGAGCCTAAATTGGGAGATAACAGATGAGACTGGCCAAGTTTAGCCTTCAAAGCCTCGGCGAGAGGGGAAAAAAGGACAAGAGTCCAAATACTTCAGGTTGATGATGCTGACCTAGTAATTAGAAACATATTTCTAATTGAAACATATTTCTAATTGACACAGAAACAGAATTGTATATAGTTCATATGAGAGGACAAGCACTTCTTGCCTCCCTCCATATGACAGACAGCCGTAACGTGTCTCAAACTTTCTGTGTCGTGCTTTTGACACATAGGCCCTCTCCTAGCAAGCCACTTGTTACTGCAGCACCTATTTGACAGGGCATTTACTTAATAGGCTTAATGAAAGTAAATTAATCCTAGGTCTGCCTAGGTACAGAGACTATTTGAAGAGCAATTTGCAGTGCAAAATCTATCGCCTATTAAAAAAGGGTCACCTGACTCTGCTTTCCAACCTTTGCAGGGTTTTTTTGACAGTTAAATGTCACTCTCTGATTTATTTGGATATTGCCTACAAAAAGATGCAAAGGAAATACCAATTGAATTTTCTCTGTGGGAACCATGACCTCCTATACTCCTCCACTGATGGAGAAAAGTCATTCACGAAAGTGTCTGGATGCTGAGATTGTGTTGTAAAGATCACGAAGCAAATGAAAGCAGCTCTAACTTACCAGCGTGGTGGTTTCTCTGCGTACAACACTGAAGTGGGGTGGATATGAAGTTCATGGTCATCACGGATAGTCCTTGAAAGCAAGACACTGTTTCAGACCATGCATTTGTTTATTGCTTAACATTTGGTTCCTTTCATCCCCAGTAAGAAAGTTTAATAAAAGGCAACAACCAAAGAGCTGGAGCAAATTAAAAACATTTGCGTTTAATGAACAGGCTTTCGGATGAAGCCAGGCTTAAATATTGGCCAGAGGAAGAACTGACAATTTAACGTCCTAAAAGAGTTTTATCTACATTAAATGTAGTAGCAGCATTTCAGGGGTTTATTCAGTACACTGGGAGAGCGACAGCAGAGACACTGTACTTGCTTGTGTTAACACAATCTAATTACTATCAGTAACAGCCTCCCACTATCAGTAACTCTGATCATTTATATTTGCCAAAGAGAAGAGAGAAACACCGAAGCAGTTTGAAGACACAAAACTTCAAATATTTAGTAAATCAAGCCCTGTGTGTTTCCTGTTGCAGGTGTTTAGAGAAGTATCTGTTTGTTGATTATACTTAGACCTGTCCAGTCCAAGGAGCTTTGAAACTAAGCAACAGCTGTAATGAAGCTACATATATTTACCTGTAAGCTCCAGTGGAGTGGAATTTAGCTGCGTTAGCAAAGAATCCAGAAACTATGCATCTCAAAACAGGATCTGGATCACCTGAAGAAAAGAATTTTTACGGAAAGTAAGTCAATGGAATGGCAAAAAATCCCTAAAATACCACTTAATCATCTCAGACAACTTTTCACACTGCAACAGGCTTTGACAGCTAAGGTTGAAGGCAGACAAACCCCGCAATCTCTTCTGACTTCCATTTCACAGCGAATCAAAATTACTACATAAAAAACTACTGTTGCCACTGGTGTCTCCACAAAGGTCCTTTAAGTAACCTCGTGTGACAGCTAAGCACTGACATCTGATTCTCCAGAGCTGTTAGAGGCAGGTGCTGAGTAGTAGTCACATCATCTGTGCATGCACAGCACTGGAGGCTGGATCCCAGGGACTGTACATCATCATGAACATACCAGAAAAACAGCTGTTATGACTCTTTTGGTAAGTATGTCCATTAAATATTAATCAGTGGTGATTATCTCTTGCTGGAAAACTTAACTAGTGTAGACTGGACTAAATGTTAATTGTAAAAATGGGCTAAAATGCTCTTCTGCAATCATTTTCAGGAAAAAAAAAAAAAGAGCTGTTTTTTAATTAACACAATTTTTAGGCCAGGGACAAAATACTTCAAAGGTTACAAGAAAAGCAGGAAGCAGACTGACAATTTGGAGACTACCTTCAATATGTATTGGACAACAGGTTAAAAAAAATTTTTTTTCACCTTCACTGGACTTCTTTGGCACTTTAAAGCGGACAAGAAGCTTTTTCAGCTGCTCTCTTACAACAGAAGCTCTAACAAGCCCTTTGTAGTTCAGAAAGTGTTCCTGACACCACTGAGAGCTCTTGCTGTGCTGTACAGTGAGAAGAAAGAAAAAATTACAATAAAATACCATCAGCAAAACAAAACCCACTCTCTTGGCTCATATAGCTTTGTTCTGCATTTCTTCTGTCTCCTGCAACAGATTTATTGTGGTTTTCCCTGAAAATCGTCTGTTTACATAGCAACTTACAAGGGTACATAACACCACTAAGTACAAAACATGTTTCAAACAACATCTAAAGAGAAACAGAACAAATGCCATGGGGTATCTTCACACAGACGTGCTTCATTTCTTCATATGTGGTGGAAGAGAATAGCATCAGTCACTCCATTCTCACACACAAAAGCTTGGTATCATAAACTAGCCTGTTCTCAATCTCAAAATGTAAACACCCATTTCTGTACACTGTTTTCACTGGTCTTTCTGCAAAGAACTCTTTCACCAGAAGCCAGCACTTAATCCAACAGCCTCTGCATCTGGCTCTTTCTAAGGGAATTAGACAGGTATAAAATGTAAATGGCAAAATTTCAGTTGGTGCCTGACCGATTGCTTTGGGGTGGGGGAAAGGGAATTTGTCTTTTAAACACTTGAGTGGTTATACTGCTTGAACTTGACACTGCTGTGAATATACCAGCAAAATATACTTCCCCCAAATAGGTAGAGGACTTTGAAAACGTGAGGCAAAACCTCAGCTTACAGAGAAGTATTAAGATGGGTGTTAAACCTTAGGGTAAATACACTGGATATATATATGGTCACTGAAAAAGTGGATATGATAACCAATGAGGTTATATTTTTTAAAAAAGACTGCTAGATTAGGTGCAATTTATAACCAGTAGAACTTGACACAGAAAAGATGAGAGAATACAAAATGCATTTGCAATTTGGATACCTGTTTTTCTTTAGCCCTTTCAAAAATCCCACTCTCCTTGAAAATACAGTTGTTTATCCACAAGACTCCCGTGCTCTATGCAAATCAAGTTCTTTCTATTCCCTGTTCAGAAGAACTACAGAAGGTCTGTGGCAAAATATAACCCCAGTATCTTTTAAAGCAGAATTAAGTCCTCAGCTTTGAGGATGCTATAGCCAGAACTCCCAGAATCAGAACTGAGGACCTCAAGTGTTTCCCACTCCTGCAAAACCATACACACTTGACTTGACTTACTTTGACAAAGGCTTCGTAAACATTAAGCATAGTGAGATGATCACCTTCTTCCACAGCAAACTTTCTGTGTTGCCTGGCCTGGAGAAGCAGAAATATATTTTTATAAGCAGACTGATTTTTGCAAAAGTCAAGTCCAAAATGCACTCGGTTCCCATCATCTCCCTATCTCCTTGTGACTATTAAAATTCTTACCATATAGGGTAGATCCTCTAGGCAACAACTGTATTTTACTAGCCCACCTATATTCAGGAGCATTTCTAAAAACAAAATTAGAAAAATGAACTGCAAATGGAGCTCCAAAATCCAAGAGAAGAATGCACTACAATTAGATTCCTACTACGTATTAAGAATTTACTATATCCTAATACTTTTGGGGTTTGCTTTTCTTGAAAAGCAGTAGTGTTTGGGGAGGTTTGGGGTTTTTGGCAAAACATCTTACACTGACCATTATTAGTTTATAACCACGTTTCTGGTCCTTGGAAGGAGGCTTTTAACACTAGTAAAGGACTCCAAGGTTCCCACTGTTAATTCAGTTTCTAATTCTACCTATAACCAACAGGTTCAGTGCCAGACCTTGCTTCATTTTCACACAAACTTGCAGTAGCAAAAAAACCACTTGGCAGAAATCCAGAAATGTAGAACAAACTTAAAGAAAACAGACACAACTGAACTTACAGCCTGAGCTTTTTGATTTGGAGGGATCACAAAAATGTTCTGAATCTGCATCATGGCAGCAATTGTCAAAATCTCCTGGGAGCAGCCAAAATTTCCTGAGAAGTGCAGAAATTCATTAAATGAAATTGTCCTTCATTCATCTTAACCCCCGTATAGAATAAAAAGGAAAAGAAGCAGAATTTATGTTTAGAATAGTTTTAGAGTATTTAAAAACAAAATTCCTGGAATTTTTTTAGTATAACAGTGAATGTTTTTAATGGAAAACTTAAAAGATAAATATATTAGACTTATTAGTGTGTTAGATGTGCTAGACTTGTTTATTGGAGAGGTCTATGAGTTTAACCAATTCTTTCCACTAAACACCATACCAAGACAAAGCAGGGTTTATCTCAAGTTTAGCAGACATTTAATACTACACCTAAAGAAGCAGTGCCCTCTATTTTCACAAGACTATGAAGAAAATATGTTTGGGTTTGGGTTTTTTGTTGGTTTCTCCTACCTGATTCCAGAAGCATCTTTGCAAACATAGGATTCAAAGGGAACTCTGCTATTCTCATTCCAAGAGGCTCTGTTAAACGGCAGTGCATATCCAAACCTGCAGCATATTAACAAACGTAGCTGTGATACAGGCAAAATAGCACAGAAGGTCTACCTTAAGAATTTAATGTCAACTAAAGAGCAGAATTGCAAGCTAAAAATCTAGCAAATGCACCTAAATGCTGCTGAATATGTATTAACTTAAGCTTAAAGGCACTCCTTAATATCCATTTACTCTCCCATGGGTCACTGCTATCTTACTTTTTTCTCAAACGTACTTGAATACACAAGTTTCTTCAGTTTGACCAAGTCCCATTGCTACTGCCAAGGATTCACAAAACCCACAGTCAAAGTCACTGCAATAGCCAGAGTGTCTCTGAGACTTGGGCATCTAATTTTTCAGTATTTTGTAACATCTTTGCTCATGGGGATGGCAACCAGAAGGAGTTCTGATGAGGTTAAAAAAGGGCATCATTATAGAACAGGAGTATCTGTAGAAACAAGAAGCAGTGCTGGGGGTGGGGAGTCGGGTGTCATGTTTATGAGTCACATCTGCTTTATGTCATGGAGAAAAATAATTTAATTTTCATATCATCTAAACTAGAAATGTACAGCTGATGAGGAGGCAAAGCAGATAAGAAGCTGCACAAGGAGGGTCTACCAAGAGCCCAATAACAAACAGGACTTTGGGGCACTGTCGATTGCATAAATAACCACAGCAGAGTGGAGTGAGGAAAACACAACCATGGCCCACGCATTATATAAACATAGTATTTGTCAGACTGTGTGGTAGCAAAATCCCACAGTGGTACTTCAGCTGTGTTACACAGAGAAAAGAGAAGCCACAAATCAAATCAAGGAATGAGATCTCCTGTAACTCATGACAGCATATCTAAAACCACAGCTACCTCTATCAAGTGCTTACTTTCCGTCATTATTTGATATGCTATCACCTCTCTTCTTATGACAAGGTAGTAATTCACTCACCACACCTCCACGCTGTTCAACAAAACCTAATGGGCATTTCACATAATGCCACGAGATTTTCTTCAGAAACAGGTACAAAAGGCAGTTTACATGGAATGATGAAGCAATGTATTTACACACAAAGTCACAGAAACTGCAAAAATTAAGGCATGATAGCTTTCATTTGATCAGGGCACTAGGAGAAGTTTAAATGCTATACCACAATTAACAGCTTAGAATATGCTGCCTTTCATCTATGGAAAGAGAACTGCATTCCTAAGTAGGAAAAAGGAGAATTGGCTATCATCTTAACTTCCTAGAGCTGCAGCAAGCCAAAACCCTTTGGCTTCTGCTGGATCCTACAAATCTCAATGCAATTTTGCAAGGATATGTCCAGAGCTTAGATGCTTTTATAGCAGTAAGCCTGAATGTACACAAAAGGCCTGCAATGGATACTAGTTTGGAATGGGTAAAAGTTTCCTTGAAATAATCTTGGAAGCAACCACTGTATCCATATATACATATAAATATATATATGAAATCGGAGATCTCAGAAGAAGACCTTGCAAAGATTTTTATTGAATATGCTCAGGAGAGATTACTTAAGTACTGTGTCACTAAAATGTTTCAAGTAATAAGCACCAGTATGTGACGGGCTATTTTAAACCTAGATAGAGCAGTTGTTTCTGACAGGCAACAACTTACAAACACATCTTCAACAAAAGTTTGGGTCTGAAATGCAGCTAAAAATAAAGCCACTTTTTAACCTGCTTATTTACCTCCTAAATTACTCTCAAAAACAATAAACTCCTTCAGACAACTCAGACTTTCAAAGTGGCATCAAAGGAGAAGGCTGAGGAGAGATACTCCTGATGTACAATCAGTTTGCATCTCTGTCAAAATAATCAGTGCAAAAACAGTGATGTGTTTATTCAACAGAACTATCTCCACCTTAAGAGCGTCTGCTCTGGAGAGGTTTCTCTGTTGGCACCACGTTGGCACAACAGGGTCCTGACCCTAAGCTGTACATTCGTGTGTTATCACCATGCAAATGATGAAATACTTGTTCACACCTGCATAAGAGAGATTTAATCCTTGCTGCACCTGCAAATGCTCAGGCAGCTTCGCCTCTGCAACTTACAGAAAATCTCCATAAGAAACTACCTAAAACCTTGGAGGGTGAATCCCTGTAACACACACGTGCACACACATTGCTTTCCACCTTAAACACCAACATCAGCACCTCTCTGTGTTGCTACAAGAGCTGGGCAGCCAAGAGAGGAACAGCCCTGTACTTTCCCGTGAAGCTACCGTGAGTGGAACACTTTTGGCAACACATCAGCCAGCTCATCAGTGAGCTTACTGACCTTTCCTCTCCATTTCTCTGAGGTAGCTTTGGCTGCGAATTCCTCCTTGCAACATGTTTCTGAGCCACTGCAAAAGTCCTTGTTCCAAGCTGGAAAAGGGTGCCAAGAACCAAGTGCCTTAAGTGAAACTCTCCTTCACGAGATGGAAATGAATCAGCACAGAGCAAAGGGATGGCTGAGCAGAGAGTTACAGCTCCGTGAGAATAAGAAGAGCACAGACTGCTACAAGTTACAACACGACATCTGTAAGCGATGTAAAAACAGCCACAAACCTCTGGAAGCTTCAAAACTTACACAATCTCCTTAACGCTACCCTTTTCCTCATGTTTACATTATAGAATAAATATTGTTAACTTTGAATTAACTACAAACACCGAGTTCAAGTCACTTTCATTTTGGTTACTTATTCTTGGGTCAAGTTTCTGTTTTGTTTGTTTGTTGCATTCAGGAAGATTGAATAGCTGTCAAACCTCCCAGCAATGTAACAGTTCTTCCTACAAACAAAATTCGACAGCGTACATTCCACTCACCACAACAAAAAGGAATTGAAAACTGTCTAAAAATATGACTCCAGTGTGATTTGAGTGCTTCAGGTACCCAACGGCGGCATAATGAATAAAACCCAAACGAACACCTTTAGAATCACAGCATTCCTCAAGTTGGAAGGGACCCACACATAAGGATCGTCGAGTCCAACTCCCTGCTCCTCACAGGGCTACCTAAAACTAAACCATATGTTCAGACTCGCTGCTGAATTCCAGAACAAGCTGTGATTAGTAAGTAATTTGGAGAACACAGTAAAGAAAGATTCTATTAAGGAGCTAAATAGTAGAAAAGTCCTTTGAATTATGCTCTCAGGGTCTGTCAGACTAGCTTTGTGGTTTGTTTGGTTTTTTTCTCCATTCAAAGTTTGTGTGTATCTGTTCATTTGCCCATAACCAAAAAGTTCAGTAGTAAAACTAGAGCAGAGTCTCTGCGAGCTGCATGCAAATCAGCTCCTCGGCATTTAAAACCACGCAAAGCAAATGCAAATGTGCACTGAAACCCAGCCAGTGTGTGAGAAAGGAGTTCCAATGCGTCCAGGAGGAAATGTGCTGCCTTTAGGAATGGACGATACTGGCTTTTTTTTTAGTGGTTGCATCACATATTCACAGCTAATAGAATCAGAACAGTTTGACTTGTTACAGGTTTGGACTTCACCTCAGCTGCAGGCCCAACACCACTAACATCAACAGCACTGCACTACATGAGGTGCAGTCTTTCAGCCATAAGCTATACAATATTCAGAGCAGAGATTTAATTTTAACTTTATAATTGTATCCTTTTATAATTTTAAATATTATAACTCATTAGCTCCTATAGTATGACTTGAGCCATTCAGACCTCCAAAACCATGTCAGTGAGAAGGTCTGAAAACTAACACACTCTGCATCGGGTTTAATTGTGGTCTCTCCCAAATTCTAGCATCAGATTTTACTTCGTGTTAGGCAGAGTTCCTGCACACACATCAACATCAGGTAATGAGTGTAATGTGCTAACAGAAAACTTGAAAAAAGCTATCCTCTGCTTTTTAAAGTCTGACCAAGGAATAGATAAAGTAGCAATTACACAAAGCTTGCTAAATTCTAGGTTATTGCAATCAGCCTGATCATGAAAGAGATGTCAAACGTTTACTTTCAATTCTTTTTTGTTTATACTTGCAAGTGCTACATGTTTCCATCACTAGCACAGTAACACAAAATTATTGCTTTTATCTTTCAATCACCACGCTAAGAGCTTCAGTATCTAATAACTTATCTGATTGGATGCAGGTAAATTTAGTGTCTAATTCGTGTACTGGTCTAATTGGAGTCCAAACTCTGTATCTTCATACCACTCTGTAAGCCTGAAGAAACACAAACAGAGGATCTGCCTGAGAAAATCAAGCCAAGATCCTCATCAGCTCTGAGCCCTGTTCCTAGCAAGGACAAATGGTTGTTTCCTCCCATGAAAGCACAAGGAAATAGACAGAGATAGCTATAAAATGTGTGTCTGCCCAATCTAAACAGTTACATTCTAGTTTATACTCTATGCAATAGACTTCTGGTTCCTCCCAGAAAGTTACTGCTGCCTTTTGGTTGCTTACCCATCTGAAATAACCAGAGGAAAAGAAGGTAAATTACAGGAGACATTAGAGGTACATTTCAAAAACACACCAACAAAAAGCTTCCACCAGTCAAGGCTGAGTTTTCTCTTTCTCAAAGCACAGAACTCAAACGCAAGTTTGATTAACATCCATCCAATTACCAAATCCAAATTAACCATTTGTTTCATAACTCCTCTAACATAACTATAAATAAAGCAAAGCATAATATTCTCACCTCCTAAAGCATACAGCAATTCTAAAGCTTGCACCATTGACTGTGCAGGAGGTGGCTGTGAAAAAAAAAAGGGGCATTATTTAAAGTTATCCTCATAGAACATGAGTTTTCACCAAAAACATTCTTAGATCTTCCTCTTTCTCAAACTCCCCAAGTTCTAACTCCCCAACTTATAATTATGCAATACAAGGAAAGAGCTCTTGGACTCTTCCTATCACCCTTCCACTGACCACAAGGGCTATGAGTCAAAAGCATCGCAACATGCTCAGCATCATCACCATGATGCTCTCAAGATCCCAGCTAGAAAAGCTGTACTGGCTTTATCCAGCAGCAATGGCAGCTGTCATCAGAATGACTACTTAACTTTCCCTTCTAATGCTACCGTGTTAGTTCTTGACATCCACACGAGAGTAGATAGAATCCTTACAGAAAGCAAATCTAGGATTGGTACTGCTTTTTTGAACAAGCACAGGTTTAGTTCTGTAGATATCTATTTGATTTTTCCCTTTTCTTCATAATTTCAGTGCAAAGGGACTGCAGTTAGAGCTTTGCAGAGTCTCAGTTTGTCTTTCTAGGCCTTTCTCGACTTCTCAACACTTCTAACAGCAAACTCTCAAATACAAGCAGTCATTTCTGAGCTGTCACACTTCACTTGCACCAGTTGATTCCCAGAAACATCCTTTGCTGCCTGATAGAGGACAAAGAGTTGTGCTTTCCCAATGAACAGGGCAATGGTTATTGGTTCTGTGGGTTATCAACAAGCCATCTACTGATCTTTCTTCACTCTAAGGAAAGAGGAGAGACCTTACAGCCCAGGACTCACCGAAAGGAAGGGGAACCTGAGCACGTTGTCTATTCCCAAAGCCTTCAGCTGCAGGATGACAGGAGCAAGGTTACTGCGCTGCATCTCAGGAACGGTTGACTTGGGCAACTTCTCAAAGTCCTCTTCTAAGGTGGGAGAAAACAAAGCAATTTGGACTGAGTTTCAGCTCCCACTCCATGCATGCAACGTGACAGAAACATATTCAAGCTGAAGTTAGCAAGTACAAAGACTTAACAGATGGTAAAAGAATTCTAACTCAAAGATGATCTTTCTCCAATTGCTGTATTTTAAAATACTGTAAGTGGAAAATTCAATGGTTTTGGCTACACTGCTGATTTTATAGTTGACCCACCCATATTTCAACTTGAAATGTTATATATTCTTCACAGAAATCTGGAAATGCTTCATTTCTCTTCTGTTTAATACTTTTATCAGAAAAATAAAAGGCAGGGTTCAATACTAGAAAAAAAGCTTTTTTTTTTTAAAGAAGGGACATGGAAAAGTTCAGAACCAGCATTCTTTCAGTACAAGAGCTCTATTTTTAGTAACTACTCAAACAAAAGGAGGTTTCAACAGCATATTTAAAATAAAGACTAAGGATTGAAAACCAGTTTGTTTAACAATGCCTTTTTAAAAGTACATTCATTATACAGTCTAAGTCTGGAAAAATACTTCATATAAGGTCAAAATCCCTGCACCTTCCACTAACCAACTCTTCTGCAGGAAAGAAGGCAGCACACGCATCCCTTCATCGATCTAAAACTTAGCAAATTGAGATAAGAAATACATTATTTTCATCTGAATTATTCTTCTTCTGTTATTGGGGTGGGTTTTTTTTCCTTTAAAATGTTTCCTAAAGCACTCCTTAGGCCAGCTCCTGAGCACACAAAAATAAATTCAGTGTAGTCATGGTTTTTCCAGTAAAATACTTAAAAAGCTAGGTAAGCTTGGTATGTTATGCAGCAGACATTCTCTCCTGATTCTTGGACACAAAACTTTAGGGAATAAATCATGGTTTTTAAATTTAGAGAATAAATCCTGTCTTTGATTAATGTGGTGACTGCTGGCAAGCACACGCACACTTTAAAAGAATATGCTTGAGCTCTCCAAGTCTCAAAGCTCCAGTAAAACCAGAGGGAACCAGAGGCACATCAGCAATGGCAGAGCAAAACTGCAATGCCTTTTCTCATTAAACTTCTGAGGAGAGAGACAGTTGGATTGTGACTTTCTGCGCGTTGCTAGGTGGCCAACAGATTTATTCGTAATGGTTGTTTTTGTACCGTGCCAGCATCATTGGTTCAAGGGAAGCATTTGGGGTTGGCACCTATTCCTGTGAAAAAGGGGACACAAAGAAGTATTCCCTTGGTTAGCTAAAGGATTTCCAGAGTCCTCTGTTAGATGCACAGTCTAAAGGAGACTTCAGTCACAGGAGAAAAAACATCACAGGTGGGTATTTTACATTGAAGCAACTGCTCAGAACCCAAGATCATAAAAAGATTAACTTCTTAGTAGGCTGGCCAGAGCTGCTTTAACATTACAGGTTTGCAATTGCTGACAATCTCGTAGCACCTACCCTGCTCAGTCTGTGCTTCTCTCTATATAAGGGTTCAGTGTCCAATGCTTAGCACATATGACAATGTATTTCTAAATAAGCCAGAGGAATAATGAGAGGAAATTTCTATGTCTCACTGAGTAAAAAAAAAAAAAAAAAGAATACATTTTTGATCTTCTTTGTCTAATACAAAACCACCACAAACCAAAATTCACATCACACCAGCAAGTTCACCTTCCCTACACATCAGATTACTGACCTGTATAAAGCCTGTAGCATTTTCCAGAGCGGTTCCGTCCCGCACGCCCCGCTCTCTGATTCGCCGAAGCTTTAGATACTGGTACCACCACAAGGCACTCGATGGCTGTTTTGGGGTTATAGGCTCGAAGCTTCACAAACCCACAATCGATGACGTAGGCGATGCCGTGAATCGTGATGGAGGTCTCGGCGATGTTGGTGGCTACGATCACCTACGGGTGCAGACACAACAAGGGTACCGTCAGCTCCCCAGTCTCCATCAGACTGCCCAGTCCCAGCCTCGGTGCACCAGGACTCTGCTACAAGCCACCTGAAAGATCTCAGATGTGACAGTTCCAGTAAACACGCTCTAGAGTACAAAAGGATACAGCATCTCCAGCAGAAAAAGCTGGTACCTTGAAATACGCCCAGTTTTTACAGCTTCACAGTCACTTTCTTATTCAGATTTATTCTCTCTTCATAAAAGAACTTGGCAGTGTTTGCAGAGTAAACCACTGAAGATGCTTTACGATGTTTTTCTTTGCAAACAAGTGTTCCTATGTAGCTAACTAAAACTACTTTTTTTCTGCTTCTTAGTTATATTGAACTGTTACTTTTACCACAGGAGTGAGGCAGGGAACAAGAGGGAAACAGAGTTGATTGACTGTTCCATGTTCAGTATTCCTGCAGAGATATATTTATATACATCTTCTGAAATATTAAAAAATAATTCTTTCCAGACAGCAGAGGGAAATTTAATCCGTATTTCACCCGAAATGAAAAAAGTAAATCTTGGAAGTTAACTGACTAATGTCATATCCCAAAGAGGAAAGATTTTACTCAACATTCTCCAACACCAGATGAACAATATTACTTGTTAGACTCCAGCCGGCACAAGAATTATAACAAGTCACCTCTGTGTAATTCTGTCAGCTTATCTCAGCCCCAACCCAGGATCTACCTGGACAGAAAGCACTAATCATGACCAGTTATATAGTTCTGTGATGTTAAATATCTAATCAAGCCTTGCAGAAGTCAAAAGAAAGCTTTTTTCTACTAAAATCAAGCAAGTTTTACCTTGTTTCTTAGGTGAAAACACAACACTTACCCACTCTGTCACTTATTTTTACACTACTGGTAGAAAAAAAGCCATAGACACTTAGACCACAAAAAGAAATAAAACCAGGTAAAAATAGAGGACTTCAGGGTGTAAGAAGCTGCAACCGGACGTAGACAAATAAAAGGCTGTATGAAGACTCTTTGAAATTGAGAGGCTGATGAGTTAAACAGCAGAGTTAGAACAGTCTAGGACTGATCAAAGATGAAAAGGGAAGCCAGGGAATGTGTTCTTGGTTCGGTCTGAAAACTGGCAGGCAATGCCAGGAGATGCAGAAAGTCACAGTAAGTGTTTGCCCATGATGTGAACCCGATACATACAATCTGTGTAACACAAACACCCTTCTGGATGGTAAAAATGGAGACATATGCAACAGTCTTACCTTCCTGACACTGTGAGAAACTCTCTCAAACACTTTCATTTGGTCAGGAGAAGGCAGCCCAGCATACATGGGGAGAACACGAAGGTGCTTTTTCATCCCAGTGCGCGAAAGGGCCCGAGCCTGTTCTATGAGCATAGAAACAACAGTCTCCACTTCCTCCTAGAGCCAGAGCAAGGCAGGGGACAGAACGAGAGAGAACTATCACATAGCTGTCACCTATACACAAAATATACACCAAAACAATCCCCATATAATTTGAGTTGTTCACACTCCAGGATCTTTTGACTAGTTCCCTCAATTTTATAATAGTTTTACATAAAGTGCTGTTCATAATAAATACATATGCAAATATTCACGTGCCTTGTTACTTGAGACAACGTCACAAATACATGAGAAAAACGACAGAGTAAGGACTGAAGAAAGTTCAGGAGGATGCAGGCTTATCTTCCCTTGTATCCCAACTTGTGAGGACAAAATGGGAGGCCAGTCCAGTTTGGTTGTGTAGAATGCTGTGGGTCTCGATCAGGAATGACACAGTAACAGAATTAACACTTAGTGCTCAACTTCACACTTAATCTCAGAGATCAACTGTGGCATCTCACTTTAAAAAACCCCAGACAACAACATGTTGAGACAGTGCCTTGTCAGATATCCAATCTTTCAAAGCCAAATTAATAGTGGGGATGAGGAATTTATTCTGAAAATATGCAAGATGTTACTAAAGCTCTTCAAGGTAGCTCCTCACTGGAAAAATTACAAGCTACCTCCCATTTACTCTTCTCGGCTACAAAGTGATCTGGACACGCATAAATGGAGCAGAAGAGACAGTAAATTTTTGCCTGACAGCAATTTGTTTCTGTCAGATGTCACTGACTTCAGATGTTAAGCCTAACAAATGTAAAATCCTTTTGTTTAATGATGACTCACCATCAACTTCATAGGTATGACAAGCACCAAAATACCACACACTCTTCCACTTACTAGCAAGGTCAAAACCATACAGGACTAAATGAGAAAAACTATCATCCATCAGCAGCTTTGATAAATCCAGACCACAATTACATTTTCTAAAAGTCTTTTGGACTGGCCTAATTCTGTTCCCATCAATGCAGAAGTATTTGTTATGTTTAAAGAGATGAAAGAATGCACAGCTAAGGAAAGCAGGAGATGGAGGCAGCTTTGCAAAGCCCACTGTGCAGCACTGTAAAGCAAAAAAAATTAAATGCATATATACCTGGCCAGTTAAAACTGTCTATTAAAAAAAAAAAAGTCTATACAAAAATGTTAAAAATGTCTATACCTGGCCAGTTAAAAATGCCAGTATATCACCATCATTCTCCATCTGGTGAATTTTCATTGCAGTTTCCACAGTTGATTTTATGTAATCTGGAACAGGACTACGGGGAGAGAAGATAGAGATATTAACAGAACATCAGGTACAGACTTCTCAAGTCTGTAAGGAACAAGTAGAGAGCTGGCTTTTGGACACTATACATCAACCATACCACACTTAGTTCATGGTGCATCCTTGGGAATCAGCCATCAGCTATTAATTTCTTTCCTTTAGACTACAGTGAGCTTAAAAACATGCCTGCTGCTATAAGCAGTATCTCAATGTTTCCCAAATTTAATGTTACACCTCCTTACCTTTGGTCTGGGAATTTCTGAGCTCTCACTTAGACAAAATGATACCACAATTGCACACTCTCCTAATCACCACTGACAAGACCAAACAGGAACACACCTCTGTATGTAAAAGATGTCCACTGGAAACGTTCTCCCCTCGACAGTAAGGATCACACTGGTATCTTTGCTGGGGTCACCGGTGTCGTTTAGATTAAAGAAATCCCTGAAGTTCTACATTAAAATAAAAACAAACACTTTCAGTTTGATACTCCAGAGAATTAAGAGAGAAACCTGACAACATAAAGAAGTTTCTATTACTACTATTTGGATGTTTTCTTTATAACTTGACAGTGCCAACTGAAAAATTAAAGTTTGGTTTTGTTGCCTTCTCTTCTGTCTGGGGTTCAGGCACTGAGCACAAACGCAGTCTTGTATGTTTATCACTTTGAGAAGCAAAGATTGAAAAGAGGTAATAAAATTAATTAGATCAGCTGACACAGTTGGAAAAAGCAGACCTATAAACTTTTTATTGGATCTACAGCAGAAGCAAAGTCAAAGCCAAGAAGAACTTAGAAATGATTGGTCCTAAAAGTTCTGGGCTGGGCTTGCATATTCTCATCTATTTTTGATAAGCAAGTAAATTTTACAGTTCTCAGTGAACACCAAGATCTCACCTTGTAAAAGCCATGTTAGACTGATTTATGTAAGTTTTTAATTTATCCTTTGCAAGACACCTTCATAAATTTAGATTTATTGCAATAAAGTATTTTAAATACGCAATAGCAACAGAGTGAGCATTAAAAACCCAAATAATCCACCTCAACTTTTATGACCATTATAGACATGCCATAAACTCTCTCTATTTAAACAGAACTCTGGTCATACTGATCATTCTGCTCCTACTACAGTTAATGCAAAAATAAGTTAAACCATTTGAAATGTACAATTTCTGGCAGTTACAGTTTTGCAAAGGCAAAGTATTACGATGCTATCTAATATAATGTACAGAATGCTACCAAAGCACAGCTTACTATCAAGATTCATGGCATATGGTATTTGCCTCTGAAGGAAATCTTGGGACACATACATCTTCAGTGCTACAAGCAAGGTCTCACCACCACATCTCATGCAGGACACAGTGGAGTTAGGAAAAGTTCAGAGGAAAGCAGTGAATATGGTGAAGCAGATGGAGCTGCTGCCTTATGAGGAGAGACTGAAAAGGCTAGGGCTCTGCTAGGGGAGCAGAAGATTGAGGAGAGACACAGCAGAGGTTTACAGAACCAAAGGTGATAGAAAGTTAATGTAAAATTAGTTCTTGGCTTTTGTATGTTTCTTTGTTTTAAAAACCAAATCCCACACTACTGGAACTAGGAGGTCCTTCATGAAAATAGAAGGTTGCAAAGAAGTGAAATCAAGCACTTCATTACATGGCAGGTGGCAAACTTCTGAAAACTGCTCTCACATGATGTCCTGGAGACTTACAGCTTCACCAAGCATGTTCAGAGACAAATTAACAAGCAGCAGGTCCATAAACACTTACTAAAAGGGAACAGCAGGAATGTACTGCCTAAGATCTCTATTACAACCACTGCAGATGCTTGAGGCAGCTCAGAGAAAACAGGCCCACAGCAGGTGGACAAGCTCATATGCTCTCCTTAAACAGAATCTCCTGCTGCTGCTGCTACTACAGACAGAACACTGGGCTAGGTGAAATGCTGCTCTCATCGAGGAGAGTATTTCTTCTGTTCAAAATCAAATCAGTGACATTTTGAGTAAGCTACGTAAGTTGCCACAGGTCAATCAGGGAACTAATAAGATCTCACCAAAATTAAATCTACTCATTTATCACTTATTTTCACTGGTCTAGGGCTGTCTCAAATTACTGCTATCATCAAAACAGATTTAAACCCATGTCTCTTAATAGACTACTTTAAGCCAAGAGAACATCTTTTTATATAATAATACCAACAAGAGGAAAAAAAAGGCATCAATATATGAAAAGCAGATCAATATTTAAATTCTCTTCTAAAAATGTTAGCTAGCACAAAATGAAAACCAAACACAGCACCCTAACTACAGCAGATTTTTTTCCTGCACTCACCCCCCTCTTTGCCACCACTCAAACAGCAGTAATGCTTCACAAGAAGCAAGCAGCACAGCAGAGAAGCTGGGTATAAATAGAAGTGGAACTGCCACTTAAGGTCACTTGATTTCAACCCCAATCTGTGAGCTATACCTCTGCATCCAAGGTGGCTGAAGCCACAATCAGTCGAAGATCCCCACGCTTCTTTTGAACCTAGGACAGAGACCAAGAACATCCAGAGTAAACACTGCTTTCTGAAATAGAAGGCTAGAGCCAAGCTCTTGAGCATCCAGATTACCAATAACTTCTTTTTAAAAATATTTAGAAGCTATGAGACTGCTGATGAAGTGAAGCACCCACATCACCCCATAGGTGTAATGACCTGATAACTGCTTGGAGTATTATATATTCATTTTAAGGGCATTCAGTCTGTAATCATTAAGGCTTACTCTCAATTTCTGGTGGGAATCAGATCTTTAGGAGGTTGGAAGTCAACAACAACCCCCTATCAGATCACTTTACATGATCAGCAGCAAAATGAAGACTACCTTTTTTGCTTATATCATGTAAGATGACATTTCATCACTGGGGGGAAGGAAACAGAAGATCCTGAGTGTCAGCTGTCTAAAGTAAATAGCTGGGTATGTACAATAGGCTGTAGGATAACTGAGGATCTAGCAATCACCCTCTGGCAAATAGGTTCACTAATCAGTCATCAGGATCAGAGTTTTAATAAAAAGAATGAAAATGAAAAGGGTTACAGAAAACATAAAAATATAACCTTTTTAAGTAAGCCAATGGCAATATCTGTATAAAGAGTCCTTTCATGGGCTTCATCCAGCATGAGGACACTGTGAATAAAGCAGAAAGATAAGATTTCAGAAATGGTTTGACTGACACTAGAATCAGTGTCTTCCTGTCTTCTAGAAATACCATTTGAAATCTGCTGCTGAACTATCAGGGTTTACAGCCACTCAGAACACTGCAGGAGTTAAAAAAAACACAGCAATGAAGCACGTAGCTAACCCCACATGGTCCATACACACTGTTCTTTATTCAGGCTAGCTTTTGAAGAGGGCTAAAAGAAAAAAGGGCTGTCCTTACTGTACTGCTTTAGTTTTCTGGATAGCAGAATGGCTTGTGTTTGTTGTAGACTTTTTTTATTATTATTTGATTAGCATCAGAAAGTAGAAGTGCATTTAAAATGAGTAAATAAAACAATTCAGACTCATGAATGATCAGCTGATAGATTTCTAACAGTCTTTACAACATAACGAAGTCAAAACCCTAAAATAATTTTTACATCTTTTGGTATTTAATTTATAATAACCACACCTCAGTCAAAAAAAATGCAGTTGTTTACCAAACTACATTTCAGCAAGTGTTTATTCCATGTTTCCTTACCTGTATCTTGTTAATAAAGGATCAGCCATCATCTCCCTCACCAGCATACCATCAGTTAGAAACTAAAAATGAATGCAAACAAAAATGTATGAACAACCCTATCAGGTAGTCTTGATTACCCATGTGATTTTTCAAGATAATTTTTGAGGCTTTTGCCTGAATTTTGCCTTGCCTTTAATTTTCTAATGATCCATTAAATTGATCGGTTTTCAGCTATGGAAGCCAAATATGTATTTTTGAGTGCAAACCCAGAGATAAGCAGAGTGATTGCTTTTTAACCAGTACTGATTTTTTTTTTAATTAATTATTTTTGTATAGGAAAAAAGGTAACAGATTGGCAGCACTGGAACATGGCAATAGAAGTCTATAGCATGGCTAAATCTGCTCTACCAGTAACACCCTGTGTGTCAGTCCAGTCTTGACCCTCTCACAGTAGGCTACTTAATATCAGTCACACACTTCTGAGCAGCACACAAACCTTAACATTTCAACAAAATGCAATATTTAATAGTTTCTTCCCACTAGCCAGTGGAAACCCACCAGCTTTATGTAGTCACCAAACAGGAGCTTGACTGGTGTGCAAGGTAAAAATCTTCACATTTCCAATCCCACATGATTAGTCAGCACACTCAGAAAAAAAGGGAAGATTTAAGCTGTATTTAATGAACAAACATATCCATTTCTTCCACTTTAAAAGGGCTATCAGGTTCAGAAAAAAATAATCAAGAACTAAATTGTCTCATTCATCACCATTGCTATTCCAGCATAACTAAAGGAAATTCTCTTCTGTACTAACACAAGCTCCATTGATATTGCTCAAGCCACTCAAGAACAGCTGCAAAGCTTTTGCTATTTAATCCACATCAAACCACTCTCAGCCTACTCATCTTAGGATTTAGCTGTGCTTTTAATTAACATCTATTTTTAGGGTGGTGAGGATACTTCAGCTGTGATTCACTGCAGTCTTTCACTGTGACTTTGAGTGATGCATCAGGTCACACCAGCAGTGTTCCAACACCTGGCCATAGCTAACTTGGGAATCTCCTTCAGGTTTGAAATGCTGGCTGCTCAACTAGCAGAACAGGACATGTACCCATTTTGTTAAGGTTTGGATAGCCACAGTCATTTCAAACACACTTTTGGGGTACCCACCCGGGAAACTGAAATGTTATCTGTTCTCTTTACTGGGCATCACAAGGTTCTCATGAATTTTGCAAAAGTCCTTGAAGAGTTTCAGCTAACCCTTTCAGAGTAACCACACACCGTTCATGTTTCACCTTAATTCTGGTAGCTTGTGGATCCGTGCAGTCATCAAACCGAATACAATATCCAACCTCATGCCCCAACACTGCGCCTCTTTCATCAGCAACTCGGCCTGCAACCTGGAAAAAAGAGATACTTCTAAACAAGAGGCCACTCACGGCACAGGTCTTCACTGCATTGTTATTTTGTCCATGGAAAACTGACATTAAAAAAAGAACAGGGGGCTGGATCCCCTCTGCTGGGAGCCAGGCTGAGAGAGTTGGGTTTGTTCAGCATGGAGAAGGCTCCGGGGAGACCTTATTGCAGCCTTTCAGTACTTCAAGGGGCCTGTCAGAGAGGCAGGGACAGACTTTTTAGCAGGATCTGTTGTGACAGTTCTTAACTAAAAGAGGAGAGACTTACACTGGATATAAAAAGGAATTTTTTTTACACTGAAGGTGGTGAGACCCTGGCCCAAGTTGCCCAGAGACATGGTCAATGCCCCATCCCTGGAAACATTCCAGGTTATTCAGGCTTACCCTACACAATGCTAGGTATTATAAGGCCATGATTTCAGCAAGCTACAAAGACACTGAATAGCTAAAGACACAATAAAACTCCACACTATATACTTTATTCCAAGTAGAATTTCAAGAGCAAGCCACTTTTAGCCATTTGAGTGACATTCTAAACCATACTGACAGGCAGTGGATTCATGATTTCACTTGGAATCTTACCACTCCATCACTTTCAGCCCAAGCATTCCGGGTAATAGTCAGAGGAATGCAAGAAGTAGTTCAGGAATTTCTAAGTTATGCCTCCGCAACGACCTCTTCTCACTTCTGACAGCCCCCATACTTAAATGGGAGAGCAGATAAGCACTGATTAAAAGATTACTTTCAGTTCAATCAACTTTATCTCTCATCTCCCTGCAACAGCCATATAGTCCAGGCAGTTAGTAACAACATTCTGAAAGAAAAATCCTACTGTGCCAATATACCAAGTTCTAATTGAGCAATCATTTTATTTCAGGCTTAAAAATACTGTGTTAAGAAGCCAAAAAAAGGAAAAAAACGTAAGTTTGTTCTGAGAAATTATCGAAGTATACACAAGAGCTCCTGTAGAACTGTGCCCTGTCAGCTGGATGTCCTATGAAGGAGAAAAGGGAGGGCACTGCAGGCAGACTGGCAAAGCACAAGACATGGGTCCCTGCAAAGGACTGTTGCCTTAACCAGGTTGGATCTGGTCAAAAACCACTGAACAAGATAAAACAGCCAGTTGTGAAGTTGCTCAGCCTGCTACATTCTTACCAGAGGCTTAGGTTGGTTTGTGGCAGGTACTGTTTAACACATTCTAAAGAACTGATAAAATGAGGGTTATCAAACTGCACCTCGGTTTTCTGTACAAAAAAAAAAGTGCTGCAGCAGAAACTTCAGCCCACCAAGTCAGCGTTTAGCAGTAGCTGTGGAGCACTGGAGGCTTTCCATGTAGACTGTTACCAGAGAGTACAAGTTGTTGCCCTAAGCATCTCCTCTCCTTCTTCTCGTAGTATATCTAGCTGACATTATGCTCTCCTAGACATACTAAAAAGATTTATCACAATAAATTTGTTTCGTCTTTTTCCCAACACTCTTACAAGAGGAAACAATGGAAAAAAGAAAACCAAAACACAACAAAATAAAACAAAACAAACAAACAAGAAAAAACTCAAATAAAAAATCCACCACCACAACAACAAACCACACACACAAAAAAATTCAAGCAAGCTAGGTATGAATTGCCAGGAAGAGGTACACTCTTCTTTCTCCCAATGGCTATGTTACTGTTTGCAGATTTACTTCACTACTCTACTTTGTGAAAGAAGTTCAGGTCACACAAGTACAGTTCTAGTCCAGAGTCAATCACAGCTCAACCCTGCACAGCCCTAACTTCCATGCACAGTTCTGCTGATACCAGCCAATTTTATTTCAAAGCTTTTACAGCTGCAGTGCTGAACTTGGAAGCTTTGGCAAGGCCTACTAATCAGGTTGAATTCTGCATACGGTACCAGCAGTCCTGTGAGGGAGATAAGCAGAAATGTCTGTTCATTCGGGAGCTCATGCAGTTGTGACTCCTGCTATTCAGCAAAATCTGCTAATAAACTGGAGGTTACACTGACAACAAGCCGGGAATATTTGGACATGGAGAAACTCACCGAAACAGCAGCAACCCGACGAGGCTGCGTCACCCCAACAACTCTTCCTTCGGCTGTCCAGCCAGCTTCTGCAAGGTACTGCAAACAGATAGGGAGGGTAAGAAATTAATCCATCACAGCAAGGTGCTAGTTCTCCACAATAGGTGCTTTTTCCTGGTTCTGATGCTAACATGACCTCAGGCAAATCAGGCGCCTAGATTTTGTGCGGCATTGATCATACCTTGAAAGTAATATAGTACAATACCTACTTCCTAAGCATATATGCTTTCAGAAAGCATCTAGGAGCAGTTCATTGGGCCTCAAGTATTAATATTTTTTAACTACTTTACTTTTTTTTCTCCTCTTCTTTCCTGTATTTTCTAACAAGAAAAAAAGCCAAGCAGCGCAAGCCCTGTGCTTCCAACGAAGCAGATGACACTCATCATTAGTCTGCAATTTTGGAAGTTAAAAATCAAGAACTAAATCTGAAACATTCTCAGACTTTTTTCATTCCTGTCACGAAAGAGAAAATTTTACAAACCCACAAAAAATACAACATTTCCAGCAGGAAAGCTCGTAAAAAAGGTGTCTGTTTTTTCCTTCTTAAAAACATATTCTCAACCAAATTTTAAACGTGATTCTGATAGAGTTATAAACACCTATTACAGCACAGTGACTACTACTTGTACCAGCATAAACTTACTTGTTGTGTGTGGCCCTTTCCTGTAGTGGAAGGAGGTTTTATATTGCAGGTATACCAGCTCCTGCTATTTCCTCCTTGTATTTCTCTCCTTTTTGGTCACATATACAGGTGAATTCCATTCTCACAGATCAGTTCTGGGCTGCTCATTTCATGTAAAATCCCCAGAAGGAACACACCATTTTACCAAGTTAAACAGACACTTACTTGTGGAATCTGTGTTGACTTCCCACAACCTGTTTCCCCAACAATCACCAGAGTTTGATAGTTCTCCACCAGATAAAGTATGTGATTTCTTAGCTGAAAGAGAAGATGACATTTAGGTATCAAAACCAGATGTGTACAAAAATAAGAATTTAAATGTCAATATTTACGTATCTATTAGACACAGTAAATTCATTTTACATGAAGTCTACTGCTAAAAGCTACACAGTCCTTTAAAATCTACACTTTACATATATAACTTCATAATAAATAACATAAATCTACAAACCCTGTTAAACTGACAGTAATGTTGTCAAACAGAACAATCAATTTCAGCAAATAAAGAGCAAGGTCATGAAATTATTATTTCACCTTGCAAAGTGATTCTATACTGCTTTTTCAAAAAAAGGACAGAAGAGCCAGACATCATACAACAGATTTAAGATACAAAACAGAACTTCTGTACCTTAAAAACAGGCAGCTTTTGTCTTTGTTGTTCAATAGAAAGGGAAGCATAAGGATTATAGATGACAGTAATGCTACTGCTCTCAGCAGGACTCTGTCTCTCCTCCGAGACACTGACACCAGGACCTTCTGTGCCTAGATGACATAAGTTTAATTGAGCTGGGAGAATACACTTCTGACTAGTTATCACAATGCAACCAGAATAAATATGTCCCTTACAAGGGGGAATCGTGGGTAGCACCATGTATCAAAATACTAACTTTACGATGAAATTATTGAAATATTAACCAAGAGTAAACACAGAAATTCTTTCAAATTAATAGGTCTCCTGCTGGTTAAAAGAAAAAAAAAAAAAGAAAAAAAATAAATCTAATGTGAATAAGTATTTGAATTTTTAGAAGAATAAAGGATGAAAAAAAGAATGTTGGAAAAAATATACAGCAAGAGCTTGGGAATTTTCTTCTTTTTCTGTGCAACAGTTCAGATATATCTTCAATATCCTTCTCAGAAGTGTGCCCATGGAGTTTAAGCCAGCTAGTCAAACATGTAACAGAACTTCCCTTGACTAACATCAACTGGATAAATACTCACCCTCACCCGCTCATGAGATAGGCCACTCCCTTCAGACGTGAGTTTATCTCAGTAACTGAAACTTGATTTATTCCTGCTGCATGTTACCAGAAAACTACTGACAACCAAAATGCTGAATCATGCAAGTGAGTTAGAAACAAAACCTCATCTCAGTAACAGAATGTATCATCTCCAGCTGCTGATTCAACAGGGAAAGTCTGAGAGCAAAGAGGATTCCCTTGTTTTGTAGGATTGGCTTATTTGGGCTTTTTCCACTTTTTGAAAGCAGTTGGTACCTATTCAAAGCTGCCAAGTGACTTTTTTAGCAAATTGAGCCAATTTTAAGAGTGAGTAGAGTGATTCCAATACATACTCATTCTCTAGAACAGCTGGGGAAGTTAAGAACCAGAGCCTTGAATATCTGACCAAGCTCCCACCAGGATAAGAAAATGGGAAGGTACCCAAAGCCCAAGGGTCACAGCACAGCAGAGGCTGGGAGAGACCTCTGGAGACCTTCTACACCAATACCCTGCTCACCACAGAGTCACTTACAGCAGGCTGCTCAGGTCCTCAGTCAGTCAGGCTGGAGAACCCACAACCTGCCTGGCTGCTTGTTCCAGAACCTCAACAGAAAAGGTTCTTCTTATGTTTAAGCCGACTGACTTCCTCATATTTCAGCTTGTGCCCATTGCTTCTTGTACTGTCAGGAGTCACTACCAAGAAGAGTTTGGCCCTGTCTTCATTACACCCCCCTTATCAGCTGTTTATCTACATGGAAAAGATCCTCCTGAGACTCCCCTTCTCCAGGCAGCACAGTCCCAGCCCTTTCAGCCTCCCCTTGCGTGTCACACGTTCCAACCTCTCAATCCATCTTTCTGGCCCTTTGCTTCACGGACCTCCTTCAGTCAGCCCGTGTCCTCACGGTGCTGAGGAGCTCACGGATCACCCCCGACCCGACCGGGCCATCCCAGCGCTGAGGGGAGGATCGCCTCTCTTCACACATCAGCGCTCTTCCTCACGCAGCCTGGGATGCGGGTGACCTTCTTCGTGGCCAAGGCTCATCGCGGGCTCGCAGAGGACCCCAAGCCCCTTCTCTGCTGCGCTGCCCTCCCCGGTGCGTGGCACCCGGGGCTGATTCCCCCCCCGGGGCAGGACATCCCACCGCCCTTTGGGAGACTTCCAGGGGTTCCCCCGCGCGTTTCTCCAGCTGGCCGAGGCCTCCCCGAAGGGCGGCACCCCCACCCCAGAGGGCTGCGGGCTGGCTCCGGCCCTTTCCCTGCCACCCCCGGCACCGGGAAGCGGTGCCTCGCAGAGACCTCGCCCCCCTCCGCAGCACGTCCCTCGGCGTCTGAACTCCCCGCGACCCCCAAGAGCCGACGGCTGCCGGGGGCAGCGTCGCGACTTTCGCTCGGACCCTCGACACAGCCGGCCCGGGAAGGGCCCCTCCCTCACACGCTCCCCACTCCGCCCGCGCCCCTCACCCGGCTTCCAAAACTTCACCGGTCCGGCGGGCGCCGCCATCTTGGGGGGGAAAGGGCAACGGGAAGCAGCGGGGCGGGGCGCGCGTGACGCGCCGCCCGTTGCCATGGTGCCCGCGGCGGGCTCGTGCGAGCTGCCCCCGCTTCTCTGCGCGGGCACTGCTTGGGTGGTCGCGTCCAGAGGGGTGAGGTCAGTGGCTCCGCGTCCAGATGGAGACCGGTGACGGGTGGGGTCCCTCAGGAGCCCGTGCTGGCACCGGGGATATTTAATGTCTACGTCAATGACATAGACGGTGGGATCGAGGCACCCTCAGCAAGGCCGCGGGTGGCACCGAGCTGAGTGGTGCCCGTGACACACCTGAGGGAAGGGACCCAGCCAGAGGGACCTGGACAAGCTGGAGAAGTGGGCCCGTTTGAGCCTCACGGGGTTCAGCAAGGCCAAGTGCAAGGTCCTGCACGTGGGTCGGGACAAACCCCGGTACCAGCCCAGGCTGGGGGTGAAGGGTTGAGAGCAGCCCTGGGGAGAAGGACCTGGGGGTGCTGGGGGTGAGCAGCTGGGGCT
>WTSP01009100.1:0-27678 GCA_025331215.1 Actenoides lindsayi
CTTTTCTAATCGCTCAGTCTCTCTCCCTTATTCCCTTTCTCCTTCCCTTTGGGGAGGGAGGGGGGTTAACAGAGAGCGTCTGTTATAGGTCTAAGGGTCCTCCCTGACCCTAAACCGTGACGCTACTTCAATTTTGCATCAGAAATTACATTCAATATTTTATCTGTTAAACACTTTTTTCTTGGAACAACTAAAAGAGAAATGTTCAGAGACCATCATATGTTGGAGAAATATTTAAGTGAGGAAATGAAGAATGGTCACTGTGATTACAGAAGGGAAGCATTTCCCAGATATTTTGGCTTGCGGAAAGCTAGATTTTGATTGTGGATGAAGACCAAGAATAAATAGGTATCTATTTGAAATTAAACATGAGAAAAATGTTAAACTCTGAACTCATACACAGAATTTGAATGTGCTTTTAAAATTCCATTTTTCTATCATCTCTTCTATTCTGAAGGAAGTATAGTAAAAAGGTGAGTTCACTAACACTGGAAACTTACTGTAAACATTTTACAGCATCTTGCACTATGCTAACTTGGAGACAAGGACTGCCTTTGGTTTTAACTGGAGTACTTTACAGTATTAGAGGCCAGCACATTAAAGTTTTCCCTTTAATCTGCACAGGAAGACACAGGTATGTCATTTACAACAAAGTCTTTGGGAAGATCCACTAAGACCTGCTGGAGGAAGAATCTAAACAAGAGTCAGACAATAGGGAAAAGCCTCCCTACTTTTGCTGGTCAAATCGCATGTAAAATTCACATATAGAGATGCAGCATATAAATAAGGCAAAGGCTGCACATTTACTGCAGAAGTTGGTTTGTCTATTGATGTTGCCTCTGTAGCAGCCTCATCCTGACCGTATGCCAAATAGCTCCTGGCAGATGCTCAGCTCAGTAAGCCTACATTCCTTAGCAGCTATAGCTTAGCAAATACTTGTAAGAGACAGAGACAGACTGTGAAGCTATTGGTTCAGAAAGGATCTTGCTTCAGAGGTAGATGATGGTTCCATAAAGAGAACAAATGACAGCCATAGGTTCGAACAAGCAAAGGCAGCCTTGTGCAAATCATGCTGATCTTTGGCATAAGGGACAACTAATTAGTCCCAGACAATAATACTCCACTCAAAAATATGACTCCAAAGTGAATTCTAAAGGTAGTCTTTTAGAAGGAGGAGCAAATTCTCTAAAAATACACAGATAATCCTAAATCTAAACTAAACAGTAGTAATATTGTATGTTACAAATAGGATATTGAAAAGTGATAAAAAGTCATATAAGGTGGAGCTCTCGTTCCAGTTGTCTGTGTAATACAAGAGTTATAATAAACTGTTAGTATATGGCACATGATATTTTTACACTCAGTCTAGGATTTTTTTAAAGTAGCCAGCTGATTCTTGGCAGTGATGCCAGGCTGCTTTCCAGGACGTCAGGTAGTGTTTCAGCCAGTTTTTTTTCCAGAACAGACAACTTTTCAGACTCAATATAGGAAAGAAATTTGAATATTTTATTTGAAGAAGAGAAAATACTAGCTTGAACTATTAAGAAGTGATTTGTGCTCCTCTTAAGGACCCTGTTTGAGGCAGCCCGGAAGGGAAGACACTTAGCAGAGAAGAAACTGGAGAAGAAAAATTACCTACCACAGAAAATCACTGATAAAGTCTTGCAACCAAGGCTTAATGTAGAAAACAGAAAGAATTCACAAGGGTCACAGAATTTGGGCTAAAGTGTAGCTGTGATTTATTTATTCAGTGAATTTTATGAGTGTGAATTTATGAGTGCTCTGGAATAGAGCAGCTAGTGCCCTAAATATGCTCCCCAAGGTATAAGATTAGACTTAGTTGTCCTCTGAATCAGACTTCTTCAGACATGGTGACCAGTGGTTTACTTCACCATGCTCTGACAGACAGAGGAATAAATCCCTGTAATGATCTAATGCTAGTATCACAGTGCAGAACTGTAATGTCCCATCAGTTTTCCATGTACAGAAATGTGCCTTCAATACACTATAGAAGACATTGGTGTTACAGACTTAAAAGAAGCCTTGTGAACCCAACAAAAAGAAGTAATGGTGAACTATAAAATCATTAGACAGGAAGCGAGGCAGTACAAGCTAATAATTTTCCCAGAATGGGCACTGTTTAATGTAAATGCTTGAGAACAAAATTTAAAGTGGAAAATGAAAATTCTTTCCTGTGCTTTCTTTTTTTTTTTTTTTTTTTTTTTTTTTTTTTTTTGTGTTTAGTCTGTACCTATTATTAAAGTCTCTTTAATGCTTTCAGAATAACATTATAGTCACACATTTCCAGTTGTCTTACTGTGAATTAATCCAATTGACTAATTCAAAATATATTTTTGCACTTACAATTTAAGATTAATCTTCAAGAAAGCATGTTAGGTCTGTCCTGACAAAGTATTTTTTATAGACTTAACTTTTGGTATGTCCTCTTCTATGTAGTTTGAAAATCTCTGTGCAAGTATAATTACTTTTGTAAAATGTGGAAGACCTACATCCTCCCCAGTTCCCCCTAAAGGTGTTTAGATCAAACTGATAAAAATAGTCAAACTGATAAAGATAGTGAGTTGTGAAGTGCTGCTTGTCTAGCTATGGCCATTCCATAAATACAGCTGTAAGAAGTATTTTTAGTCATATTTTAGTTAGAATGGCAACACAAAACCTAAATGATTATAATTTAAATGTCAACAATATCAAGACCAAAGCATAAAAGAAGGAAGAGAAATTATTCTAATTATACTTTAGGATTATAGACTCAGAGAAGCAGATTGAAAAGCATTTTGAGAGGTAATAGTTTGTGCCTTAATATAGGATAAACTAGACAAATCATTCATGGTAGCTATTTCTCTAACTTGTTTTTGGAAACTTTCACTGATAGAAATTCCATAAAATTCCAAGATAATCTTCACCCTCTCTACAGATTAGAATTTTTAACTTGTGCCTAAACTATATTGACTTTCTACAGTTTAGGAGCAGTAGTTCTTGTTCTTGCTACATGAATAGGGAAATCAGCCTTTGTTAGCAACCTTTCCTATATTTTGTCATTGAAAATTTTTTGTATAACAAATTTCTCTAGATTCTTCTTTTCTTGTACATTAGCTCAGTCCTAATGAAACTAAATGGAGTCTTTTCATTCAGTCAGGATAGAATTCATCTCAGACTGTGCAAGCCTAAATGCCTGACCATATCTGTTCAGATCTTTGACTCACACAATAGTCATGTGAATCCACAATAGGCACTGTAAGGCCTGACTTAGCTTCCCCCATATAGATGCCTAATGTCATCTGAGGTACCCAATGCATTTGAAAAATCCAGATGGAACTGCCAGGTATGACACAACAGAAATGAGAAATCTCTGCTTTCCTGAAATATCATTTGGAGGTCAGTGAATCAAGCTGAAGGTAGCCTGGAGAGCTATTAATTTGATGATGTGTATATGCCTACTTTCAGGTGCGCTAAGTAGCTGTCTGGGCTCCATTGGCTGTGCTTAAGACTCAGTTCAGTTACCCATACACAAATGTCAAGGGCCATTTGAGATGCTCTAACATACCTGAGATGTGCATATGTGATCCTAAGGTATGACACAAGGCTGACAGTGGTATGCTTTTCTGGAGGGGCTGCTGGAGGACAGGCACAATACCATAGGATATATCAAACTGTGCTAGATGCCCACTGTGTGTAACTAAGCCAGATAGTACTTCAGTATTTTTCAGTAGCCCTGCTGCCTTACTTGTTGATTTCAATATTGTACTTGTGGTTATTTATATCTGCTTTGGAGTGATACTTAGCTCTTGTCCCATTCTGAATTGCACTCTATTTACTTTATACTACTTTCTCCTTTTGTAAATAATTTTGAATTAGAATTCAATGAATTCCTGTGCTTCAATGTGTTTGCATCTGCTCTAAATCTGGTATCATCTATAAATTTAATAAGCGTTGCCTCTATTCCACTGTCTAGATAATTAATGAAAATATTCAATAGTGCCAGTTTCAGCACAGACTTCTGTGGAACATTACTTGATGTAACTTTCTATTTTGACACCACACCATGATATCTACTCTTTCAGTATGGATCTTCAGCTAATTGTATATACAACTCACAATATTTTGATCTAGATGAATTTTCACTCATATTATAGTAAGGACTAGATATGTGGAAGTGTCACATACATTACTTACATTATGGTATATGACAACAAATCTTTTTTTCCCTTACTGCAGATAGAACTTTCTTCGTGACAACATTGTGTTGACTGTTACTTAGCCTCTTCTTATCCTCTGTATCCTTATCAACAAACAGTCTGTCCCAGGATTTTTCTGAGTTTGAAAGCATGATGATAATCTTATAATAGTCTGGCTATTCTTTCTAAGGAATAGGCTAGAATAGGCTATTCCTATTCTAAGATTTGCGTTTGTCCTCTTAATAATCTGGAAACTTAATGGTCCTGAACCAATATTTTTTATTGCTTCACCAAGTTGAACTCTAAGTACTTCAGGGTAAATTTCACCAGGTCTAAATGAGTAATTTACAAACTAGTATGTTATTACTTTAATTTCTCAAACATTTGAACTACATTTGAGGCTTTTTTAGATAAAGGGTTTTTTAAAGACTTTTTGCTTGTTTGTTTGTTTTTCCCCAGTGTAAATACCATCATTGCACAAAGAGTAAGGAAAGATTAAATCTCAAAGAAGTCTGAAAGAAAGATAATATAGTGTTTTATCCTTAATTTTATTTTTTTTTTGTAAGACAGCTGCTTATAAACTGGATTAATAGTATTATTATCACCAACACTTGAACAATGTTTGGTTTTAAACATAAATCCTTATATATTACAAGTGAAGTATTTGAGGAAATCTCTAAACTGCTAAAAATATTCTAGCAATGTTCTAAAATAACAAGCTTGTAAATAATAAGAAATATTGTATACATAACACTGAAGCAATGTTAAGTCTGGGCCAGGCTTGCTTTAGTTTTCTGTGGAATAAAGAAAATGAAAGCACAAGGAGAAACTCAGGAATGCCAAGCTCTAATAAGATGGTTTTACCAGGACAAAGCTGTCTGGTGCATACCAGATTCTCCTAAAGATGAAATACAAATAAACAAACAACTGCAGATAACACTACATCATCTAAACAGACTGGAAAACAAACTGTTGTATGGCCTGGACAGTCTGTTATACAGACTCGAGACATATCATAAACAAAAAACAAGCTTCTTCAATTTCAAAGGAAAAGCTGAACCATGATTATATTTGCTTTAGAACTCCAGTATGCAGAAAATGAGAAATAGCTTGTTAAGTCTTGATGCATAAATACCTCTGGAAACATCTTCATAAAAGGAATCCTTTTGCCACATTTGGATATGAATGCAGAAAAAATAAATGCAAACAAACTTTGTATTACATATATATATTAGATAATTTTAAAATGCTGACTTTCTGAGTGAACCTTGGCACACTAATTATCATGGAAATATTTTCATCTTAAGGAAGGAATCACCCATAGGTGAATTCAGTTCAGAAGCACATTAAAAGATTTGCATGTTATGTTGTCAGAATCAAACTGATGAAGTTAGTCCACAACTTCTGGGCTGACAGCAGGAGACAGACTCTCTGCAATTTGCCGTAAGGTGTTGGAATGGACTGGAAAAGCTTATTTTCCCAGTCTGTATCAGCCTTATTTGCTGTAATACTTAAGAACTTAATTCGATAAACTACTCAGTAGGTCTCAAGTTTTTAATACCTAGGGAAAAAGAGAAGAACAAGATGTGTAATATTGTCCTTAATGAAATATGAAATGATATTTTGACTGAACGATAAGGTATTGTGAACATCTAAAAGAACTGAAAAATTCACCAAATCAATGGTTTCAGTGGATAAGTAACAAAGAATTTCTCTTCTTGTACCCATGTAACCATTAGAATATTTTACATAAAGTACTTTTGAGAGAGCATTTTTTTTTAACTTGAAACTCTAAAAATTACTTAAAAGTTTTATTAAAAATCCTTCTACTGTTTGTGTGCTTTATTTGGTTTTAAAAGATAGAGACTGTAAATGTTAATCAGAACACTTCCATCTTGGTATATTTATTTATAATGCATTATTTCATTTAAGCTACATTTGTTAGCAAAATAGTGCAGGACAGTTTTTATAATGAGATTCTTAGTTCCCAAGCTTTCCAATCATTTATGACAAAATGAGTAGAAAGGGATATAAATGATCCCATGGAAGAGAGGGAGAGAAACCGAAGGACGTAAAGCTCAGCTGACCCCTTCTCCTTTAAAAATACGTATTTTGGCACATTTTTGTTCTGAAAAAAAAACAACAAAGCAAAACTGCACCAAAATATCTAGCTTTTAGTCCAGTGTAGAAGTGTCAGTATGTTATATATTACAAGTTCTTGTAAAACAGAATTGTCATTTTCCAGTTTGCCCTCTTTCTCAGATCAGAAAACTCATTTAACTACTTTAACATAGCTCCTTGTCATAACAGGAACTGTTCTCTGCGAAAGAATGCAGGTATGCAAAGAGTAAATTTTTTCAGATAATGCGATTTTTGGAACCCACAAGATAAAGGCATTCACAGAGAAAGAAGCTTGTAATAACAGTTTGATTTATAAGGTACGATGATTATTATTGTTTTATCATTTTGCTAGGATAACATAAAAATTGATTGCAAATCAAGAAGAGGATTACACATTATCTGTATTTATACCATCAGGGGATTTCAATATAAATCATAAGGAGTTCGGCTTTAACATAAGCTTTGCCTGCCTTTTTTTTTTACAATTGTTTTCCTATGATAATTTATGTCTGTATATGGAACAAATTAAAAATGTTTAACAGCATAATATCAACATATAGGAAAGCAACTTCTAATGAAATTGACATTTAAGTGATTCAGTAGTTGTTCCTATACCTATCTTATTGATGGTTGCACTCTGCTGGACTTCTTATTGATGTTCTTTGATTACTTTGATCAGCATAAATCTGGATTTACTGACTAATGAAGACATGCAAAAAAAGCACAGTTTTTGTTGGAATTCAAGATTAGCTGCACTAGAAATTTATAATAAATATAGCACGTTATAATATGAATTGAATTCATTATTATTTGATTTATTATTTCTTGATACATTTTAGTATTATATGCTAAGTCCATCAAATAACCTTTGCTAGCAATATATAATAGCCTTCATTTAATTTTTGTGATTTCTTGGTTTTAAATTGCATACTGATGAATGTTAAAGTTTGTGGTTTATCTAAACAACTTGAAATTAATGAACGCATATGATGCATGCTACAGTTAACCGATAAATTACCTTTATTTAGATTATGCATTTTATAATTTATTCAGTCTAATGTTCACATACCTTGCAATGTTTTCACACTACCTAGATTTATATGCTTTATTTGACTGCTGACAAAGTGTAGAATTTTAATCTGTTATTGTAACAGTTTGAAATGAAGAGAAATGTGTGCTATAGTTTTATTGCTGCTTAAGTTGATGCTGGAAAATCTGATTGAAAGTACAGAGAAAGCAGCCATGAAGAGGAAAGTGCAAGCAATCTTCCATTCTCTGTATTATGGCCTGACATGTATTAGATCAGTGTCTTTTTGTGCAACAGACAGTCTGGGATAATGAATACCAATTTCATGCATGTTACACACAGGCAAGTCATATTGCTCACCTTTTTCCTACCGTTTTCTTAAAAATCAGACCAGATTATGAAGTCTACTTCAGTTGCCACATTCTTAGTACGAAGTAAAAAGACGTTTTGCCCAAACCTTCCCCGGTAAGAGCTTAAATTTTGTACTATATTCCTTTGAAAAAAATGAACAACTTCTTTTATGGAAAGTGAACTCAGATGTGCAGGCTGAAAAGCTGCGACTCCACATTGCTAACAGGTCTCTGACTTGAATGATAAGGGGACCAGGACTTGCCAGCCTGCCACAGAGACACTTACCAAGCAATTTACATGCAGCCATACTTACTGAATTCTACATTGAATGTAGATGGATATTTTTACTTCATATATTTTTACTGCTTGTTGTCCAGGGCATTACACAGAAATCTGAGTAGAAATTCAGGTGCCTATCATGGGTATCTGGTGTCTTTTTAGATGCCATATAGTGTACAAAACATTCCCACAGGAGTGGCAGGTATGGTACAAGACCTAAATGTGACTCCTATCTTTAGGAGGGGCATCAGGAGGCCAGACAAAATATTGCAGGGTGTCTGAAATAACAAAAAACACCTTTGTACAGATTCCTGTATCTCCCTATCCATTCAGAATTTTTTTGACATCTTCCCTTTTATGTCAATGCTATTCTTATATATGCATTTAGATTTTGACAGATTTGACTTCTTTCTGCTTTTCCTAATTCTGGATACATATGCTTGTGATGTTATATTTACTCACTGTAGAGGTGATCATAACATCACATTAGGTCACACTGTGATCCCACTGTGATTGGTAGTCACATAAAATATAAGTGGACTTGCATTAACTCCAGTACACCTATTTTCATGTAAATTGTGTATCACCAAATAAAGTGTGTATGGAGCTTTGTTTTGTAGGTAAGAGCTTTATTGTTGAGGTAGAGCAGCTTCTTCCATAGAAACATTTTCATCCCAAGATGCTCAGTACATGGCACATGTCTAAGTTGAAGCTGATCTAAGGTAAGCTTTCTCCTGCTGCTTTTAAACAGATCCATATTTATGGAGCTATTCAGAAAAAAACCCAATATGTTTTGCAAATATATTCTGTTTCTCATGTTTCTCCTTGCAAAGGAGAAGTCCCAGCTTAAATCACTATGTTTCCCACGTATTTTTTTCTAAGTGGCAGAATATTTACGAGCTTATGAATGACTTACTTTCTTTGCAAAGACTTATATAATTACCTAAACATCTGATCCACCTTCACCTTCTTCAGTGACCATGAAACTGCTTCTAGGGACCTAATTTTAACTTTTCTTCTCTGATAATTATACCCCTTCCTGTGTAACCCTATGTTTACCAAAGTGAAATAAAGATACCATGATTCTTTACAAAAGTTTACTTACAACACATGGCTGAAATTATGTGTTTGATAGGACCATTTGTCTGACGACTTTAGCTTTTGAGCAGAGAAGATTTATTGTGTGTGTCCCAGAGTGGTAGGACTTGGAAGGTCTGACCTCAAGGGATATTCCTGCTGTTGATCTGCCCAGTTACCTTCGCAAGTCATTTCACCACCCTGTGCTTCAGTTTCTCCATTTGTAAAAAGATGGGCACTCTCACATTTTTGTTGAAAACTTTGACAAAGTGCTAGCTTTTGTTATTTGGCAGAGAAATAGCATGTGAAGATTGGTCTTATACATACAAGTGAAAGATACTAAGCATTTTCTGAAAAGCAGAAATTAACTGGATTTCTGGAATCTGGATTACAATGTAATTTAATCAAAGAAAAAGTGTGTAGAAATCCTACCTTTCAGCATCAGTTTAGTATCTAGATTTGTTCACATATGATCAATATAGCATTTTTATGCTGCTATTGCTGTCATAATTATAAGAAATCCAAGGAAATAATGGTTTTACAATGGGTTTAAGGTAAAAAATGTTCATAGGCCTGAAATCTTTTCTATTTTATGTGGCTTCTCCATAGCTACTTTGCATTTTACTGTTTTTCTACAAATTTTATGTAAAAGTCTAAATTTGAGACATAAAAGTAAAGCAAACTGAAATTAAAACAATTTCTCTTAACAATTGAATAAGTAAAATAGTACATTTTTCAAGGAAAAATAATTACGCTGTTATTCTCATTAATGTGTTTAACAGTCTCACCTATAACTAAATTTAGACATGAGTGCTAAGACTGGTTATTTTAGATCGTAATCACTGTGCGAAGGAGTGATTCTAGTAATGTCTTCACCTAATGTTTTAGCAGAAACTTCCTTTACAGGACATGTAACCAGCTGTATTAAATTATAGTTTATACAGGATACAAATAATTCCTTCCTAACTGCAGCATGGTATCAGAGTATACCCTACAACAAGAGATCAGATTATCCTTATCATTAACTTAGCTACCATAGTTACAAATGTTATTAGTGGGTATAAAATTATCCATCCTTTTTTTTAAGACCTAGCTGAAATACATTCTCGCATGATTTTCTGCAATACTAACACTGTTTCCTGAGACTATTTGGTGTAGAAGCATAATTTATAAAATATTGGATATTTATCTTATTTTTACTTCATTTTATGATGTTGTGGGTTTTTAATATACTGTGGGACAGGCTAAATAGCAGTAACATTTTTTTCTTCTTTCCCCCCTCCCCTCCATATGCTTTATATTGTATTGATAGCCTGATTCAGTTCCCTTTCAATATTTCTTTTTTCCTGACTAAATAATTCAAATTTTTTCATGACTAAATAATTCAACTTTTTTCATTTTTTTTTTTTATTACATATGAATTCTTCCATACATCTCAATCATCTTTGTTGGCCCTAGCTGACCCTATTCACTTCCAAATGTGTCTTAATGTCTCTACGTGTAAACTAGTATAACATAAAAGAGCATAATGACTTCTGAGTGGCTGTTGGAGGCCATTCAGTCAATGGTGTGTGAACTCAAGTATCTCTAAGTAAACCAGAAACAGCTAGGTCATAATAGCTGTGAAATAAAAAATTGGAACATCTGAATTTTAATAATGCTCCAGTTATATATTTATTCCTTTCAGTAAAACCACTTAGAACTTTTATAATTTTACTTGATTTCCTGTAATGTTTCGAACAAAGCTGTCAACATCTGCTGGTTCCATGACCTGCAAATAATAAATTTAAAAGCAAGTACTGACTTGGTAACTCTTAAAGCCTCCTTTCTTCAGTGTTGTTTGGAAAGAAGGGTAATTCAGATCATCTTGCAGATGAAAAGCAGTAGACCTTTAATTGATGATGTGAGAGATCCTCCACAAAAATATATTGTTCTGGGGTAGATGCAATCAGTTGTACCTTGTCTATCACTTGAAGGCCAGCTTTATAGATTCTGTTCTCAGGTTTTGTAGGAGCATATATAGGGTATGTACAGTGTAAGATTTATGTATGTAAAATAAGAGTTAGGTCACCTCAGATCCCCTAACTAAGAAATCATGAACTGCCAGAAACCATATGGGTCAGTTGCTGCCTGAATTGTGCAGGTTCCTCTAGTCTTGATTCTATAAATTTCTAGATCTCTTCTTCTGCATACATTGAAGCCTGTGCTGAAGAACCACCTCCAGAAGGCAGGGCTGGAGTTCGTCCCATTTCCAGATGTAGGCATGCACACTGTAAAGATGTACAAGGAAGCCTGTGATATATGGCTTCTTAAACATAATTTGGGGGAGAGAAAAAAAACAACAAATAAACCCCCCATAAATGATGTGTTTAAGCTGATCTGTAAAGTTGATCTAGATGTCTACTATTAAATGTCATGAACTGGGCTTCAGAAGTGTCCATTTTTTCCAAGAGGCTATAAAAGGGAGTTCTTGAAGGTCAATTCAGATGTAGACATCTTCCTTTGACCAAATGAATCCTATTTGCTAGAGGTAGATGTGGCTCAACAGAATCCTTTGGCATACATGCTGGCAGTGTGGATCTCAGCATAAGGAGCCTGTATTTAGTCAAATTAACTCCACCCTATGTGATTTTTTGATTAAGGGATCAAATGTGGAATGAATTCACAGACATACCTACCATGCACCAAATTTAGCAGAGGCCATTTCTTTAAAAGCAAGGAAAACATAATTGTGGTGGTTGCTCCCATCTCTTGTGTAATGGATTAATATTTTCTTCAGCCAAAATGGCTAGAAAACTTTACAATCCAAATGCCTGTGAAGTTTTCTGGAGATAGTATGCAACAGAAAGTGCTTGCAAAACGAATAGGTAAAAAGTGATAAAATAATGCCACTCTGCAAAATACAAAGATGTTTTAAAAGGTTCACTGTACTAAATAGGAAAAGTAAAAAAATTTACAAGAATATGAGAAAGCAAAGCCTTAAGGCCTTAAAGCCTTAAAGCCTTAAAATTCATCCTTGAAGTCATGGGTTTTGCCCTCAGCTATCAAGAATGTTAAGGTATTTTATAAATTTACTTTTGAGTGTAAAAGTAATAAAAAAATCCCTGAGGCAGGATATAGAAGTTAAAGAGACTTCCACTTTCTAAACAGGCACTTCTAGTAGGCCACCAGGTTATTCTTTTGCTCCAGTGACTGTGTGGCAACTTCTGAAGAGGCTTCTGGACCTTAGATCCTGAAAGCAATTTCTAGAAAGAAGTGGGATCCCAGATCCTGCCATTGTCCTGGACTCCAATATTTCCTTTTGGTCAGCAATTAGCTCATGATTTTTGGATTCTTCTAATGTTCCTCATGCTACTGTTTAACACAATAGGCAAAACAGATGTATTCCAAGTAGCTTGAAAATACATATTGCCATTGATAAATCTGACACTAAAATGACACCTCACCATGACAAGAAGTATCAGATTTTCGCCTACCAAAGCAGCTGCATAATTTGTATCTCTTGATACTTTTCTGTGCAGGGTTATAAAAGGAATGGGTTTGTTTTCCTGTGAAATATTGAAGCTGGGAAAGTCTTGTGTAGATATTCAGCGATTTCAACTAAATTTCTCAGTTGTTTGTTTCGTGTACATGTGTTTGGTTGTTGGTTGGTTGGTTGGCTCGTTTTTTTGGTTGTTGTTGGGGTTTTTTTGTTTGTTTGGTTTTGGTTTTATTTTAAAACAACAAACTAGCACCCCCAAAACCAACCAACCAACCAAACCAAAACAAACCAAACCAAACCAAACCAAGAAAAAATAGCAGTCTTGAGAAAAGATCTTCGAAGAATTCTTTGGATTTGTTTCTGACTTCCCTAGCTTGTACATTTGTATAGCTGTCTGTCCTGAATGAGAAATTATAAGGTAATAAAGTTCTTAATTCAAATTATATCACCGAACTGACAGTTATGAGAATGAGAGTCACCTAATGCTGTCATTAATATACTAGTTAGACATTCTGAAAGATTAAAAGGTAACAAACAAATAATGTCTAAAGGCAGAATTACTGCAAATTCAGCAGAACTGGAACCCCCAAGGTGAGGAAAGCTATAAGGCTGATCTTCTTCCACCTTTTCCTTAAAGACAACATCCAAAGAAAACCTGCCATTTCCAAGACTTTGGCAAATGCTTTTTCTCTGCTTTTCTTGGGAACCATACTCATATTTGATGGGCTATGTTTGGTTGTCACAGTATATTTTGGGTTCTCCATAATCTTTTCAAAACTAGGAGTGCCACATTGCTCCTTGGGAAGATGCACCCTCTCTTTTAAGAGAGTTTCATCTGAGACAGTGTCACAGCCCCAAGAGGAGCTATATCTCCATTAGTAAATTAAATCTGTGTTGAACTGTTCTCTAGAAACAAGGATAACTGCCTTGGAAATGCTCAAGTCTGAACTGATAAGCTCTTACTTTTTAAAACTCAGTAACTGTGGCCAAACTGCTTATTGAGAACAACCCCAGGTCTCTGCTAACTCTGCTAATCCCAGGTCTCTGCTAACAAATATGGATCTGGCATGAACGTCCTAGGCTACACCATTTAAGGGATTAAATTCTCAATTTCAGTGGAAGAGATGAATGAATTCCAGAGCAGGGGAAAGTTCTGTGGATTCTTTTAATTCATTAGTATGGACAAAATTGCTGCTGTGTGTCCGTCTGCTCAGCTCAATATATTGTGAAAAACCAACAGACATTGATAGCTCTAAAGGACTGTATAAAAGAAATAACGATCTTTATTAGGGTACCAACATTTTTCAGGGTGGCATGGAGGCTGGGAGACTGCAAAAAGGGAACCTCCTAAGGGAGTTATACATTAAAGCCTGTTGTCCAGTTTGAAATGTGAGCGAGCTACTTTATTTGTGCAAATTTCTATTGAACTAAGAGAGTTCTGGAAGACTTTGTTGAACTCAGAGACATGAGGGCTGTAGCTATTACTTTTGAACTAAATTCTAATACATGCTCTTTACTTATCATTGTAAAGATGAGAGCAGAGAGGAGGAGTTAGATGTACTTCCTTTTTGAGTAGCTGGTATCACTGGAGCTAACTTCTCAGTCAAATTCCTGGTATATGAAGGCAGGAAATTAACATAACAATATGCCACACAATGCAGTGACTCACCCCTTTGCACTTCTCTGCTTCATCTTGAACATCCACTTCAGACAGGCTAGAAAAGTGCTCTTGGTTTTCATACATATGAAATAATCAGGAAGGTTTTTGGTTGCACTGGTTTCGTTTGGGTTATTGTTTGTTTGTTTGTTTGTTTGTTTATTTGTTTGTTTTTTCCGCAGAAAAATGGAGTGGAGAGAAATTAGTCTGCCAGGATTATGACCTTTGATTTCAGCAAAATTATGAACTGGTGAATGGAAAAGGGGCAGCTAGATTTAAATAAACTAGACTGACACAAAAGATATCCTAAAATATCCTTTAAAACTCAGCAGAGTTGAAATCCATAGAAACAGGGAAAGCAAGAACATAACCATGCTGCTGACTTACAGGTGATTTATGCTTAAACTCTTGTTGTTTTCTGGTTTGTTTGTTTTTTTTCTGTAGATGGCTTTGAGAATCCTGGAACTTCAGATCATAAATCTAGTACTGGTAGACATCTGGGAGTAGGATAAAAATACTCTTAAATATGATACAGTGACAAAACCCCTATTTTAACAAGTATATGTAGTTCTGAATTTCAATGACCTTCACATGTTGTAAATGATCCTCCAGCATTCATCATAGCAAGCTTTTAATAATAATCACCCTATTAACCATCCAGGTTCTTATGCCTTGGGAAATCCTAAGTTTGGTCATTTAAGTTATGTCTAAATGATTGTCTCACAAACATTAAGTAATATTTCTTGCATTTCCTTTTGGAGTATACAGTACCATGTTGAATAACCCTCCATTCCTGCACATTTAATGAATATTTCTAATCCATTGTTAACATTTGAACTTGAGTGTGATTTAGATTTCCTGTCATAACTTGTGCCATGTTATTGTAAATAAATAACTGCTTTAACTTCAGTAGTGCATGAAGTTAAATGTCAGAAAACTATATTTACATTTATACACAGAATAATTACATGCTGATCAGGAGAGTGTAATTAGTGATACTAACATAAAACATTAACCAAGAACCTGTGTCTTTGCAGAAAAAAAACCAACAATAGGAGCAAACAATAAAGAAGCAGCTGAATATTTATTGTACGTTGTGTAAAGTGAAGAACTACAAAAACTTACAAAGTAACTGTAATTCATTTCAACTAGTAAGTCAAATTAATTTTTATTTGGTAAAAATGTCATATGTTCACTCTAATAAGTTTGGGGTTTTTTTGAGATCTCTTAAGAACACATGAAGAGCTACAGATCTTGACTGACTTAATGTATTTAAATTTCCCTCATAGAGAACTGGATTTAAAGTGCTCAGGATTACAATCAAAATGAATTTGATGGTTCAGCTCATCCTTTAATGGATTACAATATGAATGTCATCAACTTCATATTACAGTAAAAAGTGTGATCCCCTTCCAAATTTAGAAGTCTGGAACTAAATAGAGTGGCTGGTACCCATCTTTTGATCCCAGAAAGAATGCAGAGGGAATTAATACCAGGCTTCATTCAGAAGAGTCTACTTGCTGAGCACCTGCTTTTTGACATGGGAAGACATTATCTGAAATCTGAAGAAACAGTTTAAAATCTCAAATTAGACACAAGATGTGAATCATAATTTTACAGTTCTGGAATGAAATATTGATATGCAAGGTGTTAGAAAAAAATGTTTCTGCTGTTGGTTGTCCCTTTTTCTCTTTATTTTCAGATGCTTTTGGAATCCTGCATCTGTAACTAGAATTGTGTGAAGTATGGGTGAAACTGCAGCTGAAAAACTAAAACAAAACTTTGAGACAATAACACATATCTGCATTAAGAAGCAGACTGGCTTCAGCAGTGTCTGTGTTTTCCCTTTGTAACATGTCTTCACTATCTGTAAGTATGACATTTTCTGGTAGGATTTTTTGTGGAAATAGATAATACTGAGCTAACAGAAGAGAATAGTCATGTAAAGTGAGTTCACTAGCATAATTCACATTTCCAATCAGGCAAAACCAGCAGTGTCAACATAGCTTCAATTCAGTGAGTCTTTTTTTGAATTTCAAGTACCCAGTAAATGGCATTCAAGTAATTATTCGTAGAAATGGTATGTCACATCACTACCTATATATGGAGAAAAATAGTTACAGGTCTTAATTAACTCATAAACAGAAAAGAGAAGCAAAACTCTTCTAATAGAATTATTTGATAAGAACTGGGACCTCAGCTTTTTCTTTGATAAACTGGACTTTTCTGGTTTGCCATGATACCTATAATATATGTCTTTCTGTGTTTTGAACAGTGTCATGCTGACCAAATGATGAGTTTAGCCTACATATTCAGCAGCTTAGCTATGCGTGCTTTTTAGCTGGTTGCTTTTGCATTGAAATAGGCAGCTTGGTATCAGGAATCCTGGGTAACTCAGATCTATGTACGTTTGTTTTAAACATTTGTTTTGGTTTTAACCCAGGAGTCAATATTAAAAAAATGTAGATGAAAATCTGTGCACTGAAGGTGAAGAAAATGTTTGCCTCAACCCTCACACTGTGAAACTGCAGAATGATGAACAGCTCGAGATGTGACTCAGGCTCACTTAGGCAAATCCACCATGAAAGGTCAAAATTACTTATGGGGGTTAAACACAAATAAAATGTCACTTTACTAGTCTTTCTAATCCTAAAAAGGTTCAGAGGATGTTCCAGGTTTTCTCTGAAGACATTTGCCTATTGCAATGACACAGCAAGGATCAGATTTGAATATGTATTGTATAAATGGAATAAGGTGAGACTAGAAATTGCAGAATCATGGAGGAGGATATCTCCAGTATCTGCTGATGAACTAGGGACTAGGCCTGCCAAAGACCAGCCTCTTTAGACATGTTTATAAACCCAGGTGAGGGCATTTGTTTAATAACTACATGGATATTGAAAAGAAGAAAGTAATAAAATTTTGTTATCCCTGTTCTCAGAAAAAAGGCAGTGAACTTATGCAGGAACTTGAAAATTTGTCAGTGATGAAAATGTTTAAATGGCTGCATGGCTATCTTTAGCAGAAGAAAAGAGGAAAAGGTTTCCTACCTTGCAGGGGCAGTGTTCGCACCTGGGATTGAGTTAAAGGATCTCACATTTTACTTCTTTAATGCAGAGTAAATTGAGCTCCAGGAAATTGTTGGAATAGGTGCCCCTAAGGCTATTGCAGCCCTAGATACAATTGTAGCTGAGTTTGAACCTTGATCATATGAAACTACCATTCATCAAAAGGCAATAGCCTACTAGAAATGGTGGTAGAGATAGAGACATGCCTTCCAGATGGAGTAGGACTAAGACGATGATCTGTGTTTCTGTAGACTAAGCAGAATTTCCTGCAGATATCTGGGACCTTTTCAGTTACACTATTTCCAAACACTAGGACTTCACTGACTCATAGCCTGATGCCAAACTGTGAGCGAGATGTTCCAGAAGAGAGAGCAGGGCTGTGATGAGCTACAGGTACATTTGTTTTTTACATACAAATCCTGACAGAAACAGAAAATGAGATAAAAAGCTACAGTCCAAGAAAATGGCCAAGGTGATTATTGTCATAATACTTGAATGCATGACCTTCTTTCTTTTACTTCTAGGAAAGATTTCTGTTTTTCACATGAACTCAGTATGTTCAGGTAAAGGATAGCGTGGTAAAGGCATATGAAAGGAAGCATCTAATTTCCTCAGGCTTCTGAATGGAAGTTTGTAGATGGTAGAGTTATGTCTCTATTAAAGACCTTGTATTAGAAGTCAGTTCCAGGCATCACCAACTACATCATCAGCTCTTCTGTACAGCCAGACACTGTTGGTCTTAATATCAAACTCTTAATCAGAACATCTTCCAAAGTGAACTTTCATGGCTTCAGCTCCTGGTTTTAAGACAAGCATCAGAATGACCAGTTTCCATCCAATGGCAGACAGGGGTAAGCATATTTATATAGGCTGCATGTTCATCTAATGTTCCTCACTACACTCAAAACTCCTTAACAAGAAGCTAGATCAGTTAATAAATGAACCTAGAGCATGTCTTCTCTAGAAATATCCAGACAAAGAAAACACACTGTGAGCTAAACTTTGATTTTATGGGAAAGAGATAGAAAGATTATCTGTCTAGGCCCTCTGAGGATGGTAATCTGTAGAAAGCCTTAAGCTTAGATCATGGACTTGTTGCCATAGACATTTGTATACTGGAATGAGAAAGCCACAGTAGACTTTCAGACAGGAAACAAGAGTAGATTGGCATGCATTCCAAGAACGCGTTTGAATGACAATAAAACATTTTAGCATTTCTGCACCCCCGAGAGGTTCAGATACCTCATTCCTTGCTCCTTCCTAATGCGCATTTCCAAAATCATAGACCTCTTTCCTTTTGTATAGCATATCCAGGTTTATATCTGTTCTCACAACACATTAACCTCTAACTCAAGAACGTGATTTTAATGCCAAAGATGAACTACCTGACCATGCTGCAGTCAAGTGTTCTTGTGGAGAGTAGATAAGGAAAAACACTCTTATTCTGAATCAGTTTCCATGAAAACACTTTCTGACAAACAGGCTATTTTTAAATTGGTATGTTCTTTTCCTTTACGTAACTCCGCTATCATGGATCATATTATACATTTTTGCTTCCAACCTGTGCTTCTGTGTGACATCTACACATCATTCATAGACTTTTGGTGAAAGCAGACAAATCTTCCTAAGATCTGTAATTCAGATCTTCCATGCAAGTAAAAATTACAGCTTTACACACACATCAATGCAAAATACAAGCAAGAGACAATGGAAGAAGACTGCCTTAAATCTAGTGGTGTGCAATATGGGTTCCTGAAGCAACAATGGTCATACATTTAAATTATACTTATTTATAGCTGTCATGGTCACATGAGTATTGTATTGGGTCTTTCTGAGATGGAGGTAGTTTTCCCCATAGCAGCCTTCATAGAGCTGTGTTTTGTATTGGTAGCTAGAAAAATACTAATAACAGACCAGTGTTTTTGCTGCTGCTGAGCAATGCTCGCACAGCTGTCTCTCCAACATTCCCCTGCCTCACCCATTAGGTTGGAGATGGGCAAGATCTTGGAAGGTGACATAGCCAGGATAGCTGACGCAAACTGACCAAAAACTTATTCCATACCATATGACATCTGCTCAGCAATAAAACCTAGGAGAAAGGAGGGGGAGGGGATGAGGCGGACATTTGTTACTATGTCTGTCTTTCAGAGCAATTGCTACACTTAATGAAGTTCTACTTCCTGGGAAGTGTCTGGATATCACCTGATGATGTGAAGAATAAATGCTTTGTTTTCCTTTACTTCCATCTATGGCCTTCACTTTTGCTTTATTAAACTGCCTTTATCTTGACCCATGAGAGTTTTTTCTCATCTTATTTTCTTTCCCACCCTGTCCTGCTGAGGGCAGTAACAGGGCAGTAACAGGGCAGCTCAGTGGGCACCTGGCAGCCAGCCAAGATCAACCTATCACAAGTTTGAACAATGTTAACTCAAGTTTTCATCTCATTTGTTACTGTAATATGACATTTTGTACTTATTTTGTACATGAAGATATCCCAAATAGAAAGTCGCTCTCAGTGCAATTGGACACTGGCTTTGCAGTAAAGATATGTTGACTTCTTATAAAATTAACCTTTGCCTAACATTGCTAGTAAAAGGAACAAAAATAATTGTCTGTTGAAGCTTGATATGTTGTAAAACATCTTCATTCAGAGCATTTTTAGAGGAAAAACTCTAAACTATGAAGAATATGTATTTAAATAGAAAAAAAAAGTACATTAGTTTTGATAACACTTCAAGGGAGTTTTCTTTAAAATAAACCCATGCACAAATATACCTATTGCCTGCCTGAATTTATTCTGTCTCTCAAGAGCCCAGTGCATGGTAATTTTTCTATGTTGTGTGCTACATAGTAAAATATGCATTCTTCTTAACGCGTAATTAGTTCTCTTGGGGCTTACACAAATTGCAATTCTTATACACCTGTGGTTAGCACAAAGTAAATTTGAGAACTGAAAGCCTTAGGATCATGTCAGTCTCTACAAACTGCCCACCTGTGATAAGCACAGACTTGCCCCTTGAATGTTTTATTGAGTTACTAAATAAATAAATCATATTGCTCTGGAACTTAAGGTCCAAAAACATGTTAACTGCATGTTCGAAGATAAAACATGTAAGCTATTGCAAAGAATTTTATACAAATATGTCCATGTTTCAGACCTTAGTGTTGAGTTAGGAGATGCAAACTGGGAACTCTGATCTCATGGGAGGTTCACATGAAGATTGTCATTTGACAAGAACGTTCTTACTTATCCTCATCTATTCACTCTTCAAGAAGAAGGCTTCTATATGTTTAATAGGTATCAGACATTAAACTAATTACAGAGGCCATACCAGAAGTCTGGTCAAAGTTTTTATCTGAATGGAACTGAATTAGATATAAAAATATCAGATATGCTAGAGAATGTGTGCAGAAGGAATCTTTACTCTTCACTCTGTTATCACAAAATTAATTCAGTTGTTTGAAGAAATAACAGGAAGTGCAAGTTTATCAGCTGTTAACTTTTTCTTTTAGGAAAAGAAATTGTGCAGAAAAGTGGAGTAGGAGACAGTGTAAAATAGAATTTTATTGGAAATTCACTGCTTTGTGTTTCCTGGATTTCCTATAGAAATATATAAAGCAGTAGTAGCTATTTGAAAACCTCTCTTGCTGTACTGCAGTGAGGAGATGATTTGTTGCAGTGCAGCTGCTAGACATATTTGCCCATCTTTTGGATTCTCACCTAGAAATAAATTATATTGCATGATTTCTTTCCACACTTGGTTCCAAACTGCAGGTTTGTTTTCTGGAGGGAGGAAAAGGTGCGTGTCTGTGTTTGTATGGGGGGTAATCTGTCCTGAAATTGAACTGGAAAGGGTCTTAGGATGCAATGCAATTATCTTTGGAGTACTAAAATAAGTCCTGAAAGTAGCTGGCTTTTAAAGACATATTTGAAGTTTCTGTTGTTTTCATATTTAAAATTAAAAACCAAGTGACTGCACAAGTGATGAAATTTAAAAAAGCTATCTGTGCCTGCACGGTGTGTGCATCTGTGTGAAGGCTTTTTATTGCACAGATAAAAAAAAGTGAAATAAAGGCCTTAGTGGAATTATATGATTAAGAGATGATGGAACTTTTGGTCTAAATCCAAGCTAAAATTATTTGGTTTCCCCTAAATTGATTTGGAAATTAGTAAATGAAATAAACAAAAAAAATAATAATTCAGGAACAGAAGAAAAACAGAATTTTTAAAAAATGAAGCAAGGGATGGGCAAGAAAACAGGATTTGATGTGGTTGAATGAGAAGAGCCAAGATACATAAAGCAGAAGACTGAAAGAGTGAATATAAAGCAATATGTCTGTGAGTAGGGAGAAGAAGGGAAGAAAAGGGCAGAAATGTAAGTCCTTAGACAGGGACTGAGTCTAGTAGGACTCAGCACTAATTTTTACTGGTAGTTGAAAGGATGTTTCTAAATATCTTTTGAAACAGACAAGTTTTGCTTATCATTTATCTGAAGCCAGTGTGTGTCCAAAATGACTGTTGTGGTTTCAGCCCACCCAGACAGAAACAAAACACCACAAAGCTACTCACTTTTCTGGTGTACAACAAAAGGCTCAAGTGTTGAGACAAAGGACAGGGAGGGCTCACTCACCAATTATGTTCACTGGCAAAATACAGACTCAACTTGCGGAAACAAAATCAATTTAATTTAAACAACAAAATTAACCACCAATTCACTAATTGAACTAGAGTGGGACAGTGATAATTACAACCCTATCTTAAATACACCTTCCTCCCATCCCTCCCTTCTTCCTGGGCCCAGGTCTTCTACCTCCTCCTCCACAGCACTGCAAGGAGGCAGTGAATGGGGGTTGCAGTCAGTCCTTGGTTGTTCCATGTTGTTGTTTCTACAGCCTCTTCCTCCTCAGGGTGAAAACTTCTCACAGTCCTCCCCTGTGGCAATGTGGTTTCCCTCGTATGGGAGACAGTCCTCCATGAGTATCTCCAACCAGGATGGGTCTCTTTCACAGACTACAATCCTCCTAACACTAGATTGCTCCAGCGTGGGCTTCCCTCAGAGTCATGGACTTCTTTGGGAACAGTCCCCTGCCACAGAGTTGGCTACTCCATGGGCTACCAGACAGGATTCTTTTTGCCACCATTGATCTCCAAGGGCTGTAAGAGCTCAGCCTCCCATCTCATCATGGGCTAAAGGGGAATGGCTGCTGCCTGCCCCAATCCTTCCTCACTGACCTGAAAGTTGTTGCTCTCACATCCCAACCCTCTCTCCAACACAAAGAACTCACAAGACAAAAAGAGTTCTCAAAACAAAGGAACTTACCCAACAGATTTTCCTGTCTTAAATATGTTATGGCAGAGGTGCTAATTGGCTCAGCCTTGGCCAGAGGCAGATTCAACTTGGAACTGGGGTTGCTTCTTGAATCTTCTTTCAGGAGACATGTCGGTACTGCCCTCCCCACGACCAAAACCATGCCAGGTACAAACCCAAAACACAGTGCTGTTTCATACTTTTTCCCTGATAACAGTGGCTTTTGAATCAGATTTTCAGAGTCAATGTGTGTTAGTCTAGATATCTGCCCAGTATACTCTATTATTCTCTAAAGCATATTCTCAAAGTGTCATTCCCTGATTTTCCACTTCATTTTGTCATTAGCATATATTTGAATGACTTCGACATGACTTCTCTGTCCTAATGTAGGAACTTAGAAATCAGACACCCAAATCTGAGCTAGGCTCCTAGACTTCCTGTATAACTGATTAAGAAAAATCTGCACGCAAAGGTGACAGTTCATCTCATCTTGATATATGCATTTAAAATAAGCTAGATATATTACCCTCCAGAGTTGCTGGTGTCTTCCCATTGACTGTAAGAGACTAATTACTTGCTGAATCTTTTGTATGCAGCTTAATTAAATAAAGCTTTCCTCTTTTGTTGTATTATAAGTAGTTCCCTTCTTTAACCAAACATTCTTGCTTTCCAAGAATAAGGTTCATTTGAAGCCTAATACTTCTTTACATTTAATTTTACCTATTTTCTTCCCAACTGTTATCTTTGGGGTATCTTCTGTGTGATACTTTTCATTTTGAGTTTCTATTTATTTCTCACTCTTGTGCCATAAAATCATTTACACTGTGAGAGAAGCTTCAAAGAACAGTCATAGCATTTGAGCCTTAGAGGTGCAGTGAAGACAAAGTAAACGAGGAGTCTAATAAAAAAGTATAGAGGATGTAAGATCTTAAATTAAAAATCCCTGGGAAATAATGTTAATTTAATGTACAAAATTCCAATACAAGATTAATAAGAAATAAGTACTTTTTTCTAAACCCTGCTTCAAGGCAAACAGAGCTTTAAAAGTGACAGCTATTACCTGTGGGTTTGTTGTGGGTTTATAGAGTTGGTATCTCAAGTTAAGTATCCCCCTTTATGGAATATCTGGATGAAGCTAAGATCACATGTGTGGGCTGAAGCAACTACTAATATAAGTTCCTAAGCTCTTACATTCCCATAAGAAAGTCACAAACTCTGGATTTTCACTAGAGATTATTTATTTCGTTTTTAATACACTCCCACTCCCATCCCTCCTCACTCCTTTTAATAAAATATGTTCAACAGATCCTTTCATTATTCATATATCTGTAAACATACTTTTATGGGTAGTAGTGAATGTATCAACTTTCCTGGCTCTAAAGATTTTATAATACACCTGTTTCTCAAGATGATCTCACCAATGTCCACCCCTGATGATCTTTCACCTGAAAATGATAAAGAAATGAGGAAACTACCATTCAGCTATATTATGCTTTCTATGAGTGTGTTCTTCCCTATTTTTCAAGAATCTCGGTAGGAATTGAAAGAACATATTACAATGTCTGCACAAAACTGATTTATTTCCTTACTTTTTTTGCAATAGCTTCTCATTTTAAGTTTCTGTTTAATGATGACCCAGTACAGGAGTATTTTAGATGTCATTGCTGTACTTGTTGAATGGAGATTTTTCTGAACTCCCAGCTGTGAAGACCAGCTCTCTAATTTAAGTTCGAGACACACATGTTTTCCATTCTATTCATCTCTAAACTTTTGGCCATAAATTTAAGTGTAAGCACAACTGGAGTAGCTCTCGAGACAAAACTCTCACACTGATAAATTTCTTAGGTAAAGAACCATTCTCTTGCTGCTGGGGGTTTGAAACTCAGGCAAGGCTGTTGCAAGGTATTTGTCATTGTACAGAGATGAGAAATTACTGATTTGCCCTTTGTATGACAATGAAAATGGTACACACTTGTTCCTACTCCTTTGATTTTGCAGCCTCAAACTTCAGCCTGTGTCACTGGTGCTAATCTTATGTGTCATACCTGAAGGACTACAGTAATCACAAGCTGCAAAATGTCACTCTCTGCACACTCAGAGAGCTACATCATGTGAAACTTCCTTGTACAGACAAATTAGCAGAAGAGGTATTCACATCACCTTACTTTAGCCCCATAATATCTGAAAGGTCCATTCTATTTCCGTTCCCTAAAAGGAAATCTCAAAAATCAGTTCTAAAAGAGACTAAGACAGATAGTGTGATCGTCCTCCTTTTTCCCATTTGTGCTCAATCTTGTAGACATCTCTGGATTTTATTCTGTTTTCACTTAGTAACTACTACTTTCTTCTTCCTCAGCAGACTTTCAGAAGCTGTGTGCTACACTCTGTGATCATTACACTGTCCAGAATTGCATCAGCTACAGCTAATTATTCTGTGATGTCATGTACCTGAAAAAGAGGGGTGAAACATAGCTAACAATACAGCATTTACTAACTAGCAACGCAGAGTATTGGCCTCTGTAGGGATTAACATCAGTCCATCAGTCCATTTTTTCCCTGAATATCTACTTCTGATTATCTTCTACTTGATAGCACAATCCTCTACCATGTTTTAAGTTCAGGCATAAAGGTGAAATTAGCTATAAGGGCAAATGAGACAAGGCGTTAATTTAACTTGCAACCTGCTTTCCCCTTTTGCAAAAAAATGCCTAAAACTAATTCAAGTTATGCTAGTTAAAGGTATTTTTTGCACATTTATGAATCTCCTTTGCACATAATGAAAAATGTGACAAAAGGGCAAAAAGTAAAAGACAATGCTGAAGCCTAGTTCTGCTGAAGCCTAGTTTGGGATACAGGGACAAGCACTGTGTTCACAATTGCAAAGGGAGAAGTGCACACCTGTTTTAGGGAAATACTAACTTGCAGCTGCATTGTACTTCATTTCAATGGAATCCCACTGACCTGATTAAAAGCTGCTGTTCCACAGCCACATTATCTCATTCACTTTGAAAAGGAAAGCCGTGGACTTGATCAAAATATGCTTCCCCATGGCTGCATTCTCAGAGCTACTCTCACAGCAGAAGCAGATGACGTGAATGAGAACTGCGCTTTGCTAGAATTTTTAAATGAGTATCTGATAGCAAAACCGCTTCTCGCCTTTCCTTTGTTCTCTAGTCTTTCAGAAGAACCAGTAGTCCTGACAACTATCAGTGATGTCCTTCCGCTCTCCCTTCCCTCCCTTGGGTTTCTATGAAAGTTCTGTCTGTGTGTGGCATAACATTTTGTTAGACTTTCTTGCTGCCTACCAGAGTGAGTAGTATGCTTGATTATAATGAGTTTGTTGAATAGACCAGAAAGCAATTTGCAATTTTTCTTCATTTTCAAGAAGAGAGATGGCAAAGTATTTTTATATATTTTATTTTTTTTTTTGCTATTAACAGATCACATTTTTCTTTTACTTTTCATTATTTAAACCCTGGCTTATGTCTAAAAATGGTTGTAAATTATGCCAAAATTCTTAACTTAAGGATAAACATTTAGTTCATTGAAAATAAAAGTATTGTCCCTTAGAAATTCCGAGCCACCTGAGAAGAGGTGTCCATCATCTCGTTGCACTGGAGTTCAGATTTAGGATACCTACATGCCACATGTACTGTAAGTGAAAAATACCACAAAACCAGAAATGTCTGTCTTGAATCCTCTTATGGCAAACAGGCCATTCCAACATGGATATATGGCAGAAGTCCTGATAACAAAGATGTCTGTTATAAGTAGGCATGTTTGAAAAAGTCTTTTGTATTTCTACTGTTCTCTCTCTAAGCAATTTATTCAGGAAGAAAAGACATCCTGTATGGAAGTCGCTTTCCTATTCAGGATCTTCTGTGGGATTTATTTATTTATTTATTTTCTTTGAGGTCTTTCCAGTTCAGACTTAAAACCTAGATATTAATTTTGACTTTTTATTGAAAAATGTGTGAAAAATGACTACTAGATATTAGTAGCTCTTCAATACCTGTGGTAACTTTTTAATACCAATCTACATTATGATTTATTTCTTAAAATGCAAATTGATTCTGTCATTTTATAACTTCATCGCTAGACATCCAGTACTTCTTTACATAACCTTTTACATCTGTATTGAAGTAGGAAGAACAATGTCTCAGAGAAGAAAGAATACTTTAGTGGAAATCTGCACCTTTCACCTTTTTTTCTTCTTTAATGAAAACAATGCAAGATTTGGCTTACAACCCATACCAGCTGAGTGGAAGTGGACAATGCAGGGCTATGATCTGGGTGTTTGTCCTGGAAATTTAAGATGATATCATAATGGTGAGCAAAATAGCGGTCAAAGACATATGAATAAGATGGAGGTTGGCTGTCTGTCATGGTCAAAATAAAAAAAAATAAAATAAAATCTTGATTGGGATTGGAGATTCCAGGTTCTGTCACTTGTTGGGAAAGAGATAAACAGTAGTCTGTTCACATGGATACAGCTGAGCTGTGACAGAATATGTATGGAATGCCTTGGCAATCAAAGGGAGAGAGATGGACAACAACTGTTAATTCTCTAACAAAATCCATGGACATTTGTTTCATGGGATTTGGAACACATCAGTGTAGAAAATGTCATCACAGATCTAATTAACACCACCCAATAACTTACTTAATATCAGTACTAACCTGTACCATTATTTTCATATTCATCAGTGTTCCTAATGAATCACATTGATTTCAAAAAGTTTAGGTCAAAAGCCAAAAACAAAGATTTCTAAGGGTCACAGTGGATAATGTAACCTTTTCTGTATTTTCCGAAGTCAGAGAAAATTCTCTATCAGATGTAATTTGCTCCAGTCAACCTCATTATGTGGTCAAAAGGTGGAAATACAAGGCAGGGACAAGGATGGAAATTTCTGACACCGAACAAAGGCTGAAGCATTCATGTTTACACTGCTCTGTCCAAATGCTAGTAAGTCAGAAGCTCATCTTCCACTGCAGTCTGGCTTTGTTACACTTTTTTTTTTTTTTTTTTTTTTTTTTTTTTTTTTTTTTTTTTTTTTTGTTTTTTTCTTTTTAACACACTAAACATGTTTTTTTTTTTTTCTTTTCCTATCA
>WTSP01009100.1:41781-66327 GCA_025331215.1 Actenoides lindsayi
ATGCCAATGCTCCCAGCATGGGTAACAAGCAGGAGGAGCTGGAAGCCACTGTGCAGCTAGAAAGCTATCATCTGGTCATTACCACTGAAACGTAGTGGGATGAATTGCATGACTGGAGCTCAATCAATGGCTATAAACTGTTCAGAAGGGACAGGCAAAGAAGGAGGGGCAGGGGGTGTGGGTGTTGCCCTCCCTCTATGTAAAAGAATGAATTGACTTGCACAGAGCTGTCTTTGAAAAACAGTGATGAACAACTTGAGAGCTTATGGGTAAAAACTAGGGGCCAAGCCAACAAAGGAAACCTCGTGGATGGTGTTTACTACAGGCCGCCCCATCAAGGGGAGCCTGTTGAGAAAGCATTCTTACTTCAACTATGGGAAGCATCATGCTTGAAGGCTCTGATCCTGCTGGGGGACTTCAGTCACCCTGACATCTGCTGGAAGAGCAGCACAGCAATCTGTAAGTGGTCCAGAAGACTCTCGGAGTGCATCGAGGACAATTTCTTAATCAAAGTCTCTCCAAGGGATGTGAAGAACAACAGGAAGGACTTCTACAGTTACGTTGGCCAGAAAAGGAAGACAAAAGAAATTGTACCCCCCTAATAAATAGGACAGGGGATCTGGTGACAACTGACATGGAGAAGGCAGAGGTACTCAACAATTTTTTTTTCCTCAGTTTTCCCTGGGTCTTCCCACATCTCTCGAGCCCCTGAATCTCAAGGCAGGCACTGGGGGAATGAAGTCCCACCCATCGTAGGACAAGATCAGACAAGTTGCATCCCAGGGTCCTGAGGGAATTGGCTGATGCAGTTGCCAAGCTGCTCCCCATCATATTTGAAAAGTCGTGGCAGTTAGGTGAAGTCCCAAATGACTGGAGAAAAGAGAAACATCACACCCATATTTTAAAAAGGAAGGCCCTGGGAACTACCAACCAGTCAGTCGCACCTCTGTGCCCAGTAAAAATGATAGAACAGATCCTCCTGGAAGTTATGATGAAGCATATGGAACACAGGGAGGTGATTAGGGACAGCCAAAATGGCTTCATCAAGGGCAAATCATGTCAGGCTAATCTGGTGGCCTTCTACGATGGAGTGAATGCTGTGGTGGACAAGGGAAGAGCTACGGATGTCATCTACCTGGACTTCTGTTAGGCCTTTGACATGATTCCCCCCCCCCCAACATCCTTGTCACTAAATTGGAAAGATACAGGTTTGACTGTTGGATATGGAACTGGCTGGATGGCCACACCCAAAGAGTTATAGTGAACGGCTCAATGTCCAAGTGGAAACCAGTAACAAGTGGTGCCCCTCAAGGGTCTGTACTTTTATGATTGCTTCTCCATTTTGTTCTAATGAACAACACAGCAAGTCTGCAAAGAAATAAATAGGGCAAAACTAGAAAACCTCCTTGTGGCTTCAAATTTCCAGTTGGCTTTATCTTTCTACAGGAAGCCATTTCTGGTTCAGGGATAAACTTACTTGAGAATGCACAAAATGTTGCTGGCATTGTGTCTGAGTATATGAACCCTCCTGAAATCTGCAACACTGGATATCCCAGTGCAGAGACACTTCAGTGATTCTATAGGAGTCAACTTGGACAGAGCCCGGTTAAGAAGTTCTGCTTTGACACTGCCCCCAAGGTATTCCTACAAAATCAGATTATCCAGTATGGGTAATTTCTTAAGCCTGTCCACGTCCCTCTGGATGGCATCCCTTCCCTCTAGTGAATCAGCTGTATCACTCAGCTCGGTGTCATCTACAAACTTGATGAGGGTGCACTCAATCCCGCTGTCTATGTCACGGATTAAGATATTAAATAGTATTGGTCCCAGTACAGACCCTTGAGGAACACCACTTGTTACTGTTTTCCTTTTGGACACTGAGACATTGACTATAACTCTTTGGATGCAGCCATCCATCCAGTTCCTTATCCTTCTAAGCCAAGATCTGAAAGTAACGAGTAAGAGAGATTACATTTGATGGTGGGTTGACCTTGGCTGGCTGCCAGACTCTCTCACTCCCCCTCCTCAACGGGATGAGGGGAGAAAATAAGATAGAAAAGCTCATGGGTCGAGATAAGGACAGGGAGATCGCTTACCAATTACCGTCATGGCCAAAACAGACTCAACTTGGGGAAAACCAATTTATTTTATTGCCAATTAAAATAAGACTAGGATGGTGAGGAACAAAGACAAAAACTAAAACACCTTCCCCCTACTTCCTCTTCTTTCCAGGCTCAACATCACTCTTTTCATTCCTGACTATTCTACCTTCTTCCACCCCAAGCAGCACAGGGTGGGGATGGGGAATATAGGGGTTGCACTAAGTACTGTGTCTCTGCTGTTCCTTCCTCCTCATGGTTTTCCCCTGCTCCAGTGCAGGTCATCTCCATGGGCCACAGCCCTTCAGGAAAAGACTGCTCTAGCATGGGTCCTCCACGGGCCCCAATTTCTGGCAGGAAAACTTGCTTCTGCATGGGCTCCTCTCCACAGGCCCCAGTTCCTGCCAGGAGCCTGCTGCAGCATGGGCTCTCCACAGGTTTGTGGCTATGGCATTCTCCTTCTCAAGCAAACGTTACTCATGCTGAGACCTTGTTTTCCAGGAAGTGACAGGACAGCTTCCTGTCAATGGGAAGTAGTGAATACATTCCTCTTTTTGCTTTGCTTGTGCGTGTGGCTTTTGCTTTCCCTATTTACCTGTCATTATCTCAATCTAGAAAATTTTCTTGCCTTCCTTCTGTTTCTCTCCCCATCCCACGGGAGAGGGGAGTGAGCAAGTGGCTGGATGGGTGTTTGGCTGCTGGCCAGGATCAAGTCACCACAGCCCTTTTTGGCACCCGACATGGGGTATGAGATAACAACAGTTTTGATCTGAGAATGCTATAGCTGTTGTAGTTATTAATCGTCAGGCTTCTGTGCTGGTCACAGCTTGCTCGCTTTACTGTAGAATAGAGTTTAGGGCTTGTTAGTGACTGCTTTCAGCTCTTGCTGTTTGCTGTGCTGCTTATTTCTCTGTTTCACTGTGCCTGGGAACATTTTGATAAAAGTAATGTACCTGGGCTGGCACATGGCCCTGGTAACTGATGCCATTCCTGTAATGGGTGGGCTAACTTGTGGGGAGAATAAGGGATTACATCTTCCTCTTCTCCTCTGGGATTGATGCAGCTGGCTCTGTTGCACAGGCTCCTGAGGTTCTTGTACATCCTTATGTAAGCTGTTTGATTCTGTTATCTAACAAAGATTGTTGGCTTTTTGTCAAGTATGTGGAACCTGGTTTCATCCTGGAATAAGAAGAAACAACTTGTTGGTGAGGCTACAGAGAAACAGAATCATAAAATAGTTTGGATTGGAAGGGACCTTTAAAGGTCATTTTGTCTGACTGCGGTGGTGGTCAATGTACCCTGCCAGTTGACATGCCCTGAGGCAGTGATTGCTCTGATGGATACTAGGGCCAACAATCAGGAATTAGAGGGTAAGGAAGCCCAGAAGCTGGTATCCCTAGCTAGGGACTGGAGAACTGACAAAGAAATCGGAAGAGAGGTGACAATTCTCAGCCTCTGGAGGTGGCTCCTGTTGAGGTGAGATCACAGAATCATAGAATCATTTGGGTTGGAAGGGACCTCTAGAGATCATCTAGTCCACAGCCACCCCACACCAAAGCAGATTTGCCTAGAGCACATTACACAGGACTGCATCCAGGTGGGTTTTGAAAGTCTCCAGAGAAGGAGACTCAACAACCTTCCTGAGCAGCCTGTTCCGTACTTCATCACCCTCACAGTAAAGAAGTTTTTCCTCATATTTAGATGGAACCTCCTGTGTTCCAGCTTGTGCCCATTGCCCCTTGTCCCATCACTGGGCATCACTGAAAAAAGTCCAGCTCCATCCTTCTTGCACCCACCCTTTAGATATTTATAGACTTTGATAAGGTCTCCTCTCAGTCTTCTCCAGGCTAAATAGTCCCAGCTCTCTCAACCTTTCCTCATAAGAGAGATGCTCCAGTCCCCCAGTCTTCTTTATTGTCCTCCGCTTGACTCTCTCCAGTAGTTCCCTGTCCCTCTTGAACTGTGGAGCCCAGAACAAGACATAGTATTCCAGATGTGGCCTCACCAGGGCAGAATAGATGGGGAGGATGACCTCCCTTGACCTACTGGTTACACTCTTTTTTTATGCACCCCAGGATACCATTGGCCTTCTTGCCCACAAGGGCACATTGCTGGCTCATGATTAACTTTTTGTCTACCAGGACTCCAAGGTCCTTCTCATCACGGCTGCTTTCCAGCAGGTCTATACCTAATATATATTGATGCATGGGGTTGTTTCTCCCCAACTACAGGACTCTACATTTGCCCTTACTGAATCTCATTAAGTTCTTCTCTGCCCAACACTCCAGCCTGTCCAGGTCATGCTGGATGGCAGCACAGCCCTGTTGTGTGTCAGTCACATCTCCCAGTTTTGTATCATCAGCAAACTTGCTGAGGATACTCTCTGTCCCCTCACCTAGGTCATTGATGAATATGTTACCTAAGACCAGACCCAGTACTGCTGCCCTGGTGACCATCACTGGCTACAGGCCTCCAACTCAACCCTGCACCATTGATCATGATCCTCTGAGCTCTGTCACTCAACCAGTTCTCAACCCACCTCACTGTCCACTCATCTAACCCTCACTTCATGAGTTTCCTAATGAGGAGGTTATGGGAGACGGTGTCAAAAGCCTTGCTGAAATCAATGTAGATGACATTGACTTCTCTCTCCTCGTCTAGCCAGCCAGTTACAACATTATGGAAGGATATTTGGTTGTTCATGTGATTTTCCCTTGGTGAATCCATGCTGACCTCTCCCATTAACTTTCAATTTGTTCCATCACCTTTTCAGGGACAGAGGTGAAACTAAACAGTCTGTAGTTTCCTGAGTTGTCCTTCTTGCTCTTTTGAAAGTCAGGAGTGACACTGTCCTTTCTCCAGTCCTCAGGCACATCTCCTTTTTTCTGTGACCTTTCGAAGATGATGGAGAGTGGCACAGCAATAACACCTTCCAGCTCCCTCAGCGCTCATATGTGTATCCCATCAGGGCCCATGGATTTATGAATGTTGAGTTTGTCTAAGTGTTCTCTAAACTGGTCCTCCTCTACCAAGGGATAGCTGTCTTCTCTTCAGATTTGGTCTCTTACGTCCAGGGTCCAGGATTCATGAGAGCTAGTTTTAGCAGTGAAGACCAAAGCAAAGAAGGAATTCAGTAACTCCACCTTCTCTGCATCTTCTACCACTTGGACACCCACCTCATTTATCAGTGGGCCCACATATTCCCTAATCTTCGTTTTTCTATTGATATACTGGAAACACCTTTCTTGTCTTTGGTGCCCCTTGCCAGATTCAATTCCAGGTAGGCCTTAGCTTTACTCATTGCATCCCTGCATTCTCTGACAACATTCCTATATTCTTTCCAAGTGGCCAGTCTTTGTTTTTCACATTCTGTAAATGTCCCTCTTCCATTTTGAATATGGACAATATGCTCTCATGGACACCTCTACCTGCTGGAGCCCTGACCCATGGCATTACTCCGAGTAGATCTTTGAAGGGATTAAAGTTAGCTCCTCTGGAGTTCAGGGTTGTGATCCTGGTTACTTCTTTACTCCTTCCACACAAGATACTGAACTCCACAATCTTGTGGTCACTACAGCCAAGGTTGCTCCCAACCTTCACATCCCCTTTTTATCATTATTGCCCCTCCCCAGTGCGGACTCACCACACCGGAGCTGGTCCCCCAGCGAGTGGGCACCCTCACGTGCGAACTGCTATGCCCCCTTCGCCCACTCTGCTTGCCCAGGTGACGCCCTGGGTGACACCCACTTGCAGCTTGTTTGCTCAGCACTGCTGAAGGGCTTCTGTTGTGACGGGAGAGGTGGTCCCGTCGAGTGCCTGTTGTGGCAGTGATGACCTGTTCAGCTCTGCCGCCGGTGCTGCTGCTCTGCCCAGGCTGCCTCAGCAGCTGCCGGCCCTGGCACAGCCGAGCCGCTTTCCTGGCTTCAAAAATCCCCGAAGAGCCGCGTGCTGGCCCTTTTCGCCGCCATTCCCTTCCCCGGTGCGGACTGACCCGCACTGCAGCTGCTCTTCCCGGCGAGAAGACCGTTGTTGATTACTCAGAGCTTATGGATTTCACTGTATGCCCAATTTTCTGAAGGGTGCATGTGAATGATATGTAATGAAAATAACTAAGGAATACATGAGGTAACAAGCTTTATAAATTCAACAACTTTGAAACAAAATGTGATTTATTAAACATTTGTTTTAATCAACTAATATTTTTCTTGAAATCAAAGGTTTTTATTAAGTTGTAGTGGTATAAAACATCTTGGGCAGTTAGATACTAATGCTAAAGAATTTGAAACACAGAAGAAAGCACAGAAAGTCATATAAATCAGAAGCAGAAAAGAAGTTATTTTAGAACTAAGCAGTCCATTATTTTGTCTTGTCCCCTGGTTTTAGCTCCACCTTTTACACAAATATATAGTAATAATAACAACAATATTCATAAATGAGAACACTGTCCTTAAGAAGAAGGAAAATTATAAAATGATGTTAAACTTTTTAAAATTTTGTCATTGTTATTCCAAGTCCAGTTTTGGGAGGGAAAATTATTCCTGACAGAAAATCTACTTACAAGCATGATAACTGCCATTTACAGCCACACAGCCATCAGGAGGTGTGTTTTAAAAATGTATGATTTTTCCACACTGCAAAATATATATTTATATATTCTGTTTCCTTCCAAGCAAAAGATACCTGCAGTTCAGGTGGGGGAAAATGGTGATTCAGTAAGCCTGCTTTTGTGGTAGGAATATATAAATCTTAATCTGAGTCATAATTCATAAATATTAATCTCTTTTCTTTGCACAGTAAGAATACTGAATCTGTTTTTCTTAACTATATAAAAACAGATGGGATATAAAACTTACAAAACTGTTGATTTAAAGAGATGATTTCACATCAGCTTGTTTCTGGATTTTTTTATGGAAGTCTTCTTTAATGACCGCAGTTATTATGAAATAACCTTTCAAAAGTTCATTTCAGTACTTTGAAAAATGAAATTCCCTTTAGTGAGTTACTACATGACTTGTTTTTATGAATTAACTCCAGATCTAACAGGGTTTTTTTTATTTAATGTTTTCCTATATTCTTATACATATATTGTAAATTTATCTTTAAAATAATGTTATTATTAACTAGTTGACTTCTGCTATGAACATAAAATTTATTCATTTAGAAATAATATCTTATTAAATCTGTGCATCACCCATGATGCGTAGTTTACTTCTTTTTCAAGAATAGTCTGTAATGCTTTAAACAAAATACTTTTAAAAGCCTAGAGAAAAGAAAGGAAACATACCAACTTTCTCAGGTTTAACTGGATTTCTCATTTCTTGAGTAAGAAGTTCAACTGCTTTTAAAATCCCAGTTATTACTATGCAATTCCAAAGTACTTATTGCACAGAAATCTTAAATTAAAAATGAAAAAAAAAATAATAAAAAATCCTTGGCTCCTCCCTAGTGATTCTGAAGAAAAGTTATAAAGTTATTACTCAGCTATTTTTTTTCTTCCTGTTTTGGTAACATTGAATAAAAAAGAGTAGGAAGTGTTTCATATTAATTTTATAATTATTCCTCAATTTTGCTTGCTATTGTGCAGAAAATTGGATTGGAAGATAATCCATATTAAGACACTTTTTTTTTTTTTTTCCCCACATGTCCAGCCCATTATCTTGACATCTTTAGAAAACAGTAAATTTGACAGTGAATCAGAGTATTTCATTCAGCAGCTTTTGATTACTAGCAGATTTTAAGTAACCCTAAAAAGGGTTTTATTTTGGACATTCTAAGTTAGGAAAATATAAATATATATATATATATACGAGATAGCTAGAAGGAACGAGGTTTACAAGGGTTGTTCACGGATTCTCTTAAATGAATGTCAACTAATGTCCAGTTTACTTGGAATGAATCAAAATGACACGAACTGCCTGTAACTGACTTATTAAGAGCTATATTAATAATTATTTTTTTTTTTTTTGGCTACAGACAGGGCCCACCAACATTTCTTCTGAAAAGAATTACCAACTTTAAATAGTCAATATTAAAAAAGAGGTACAGTTCTATAGAGCATTGTGGTTTATGAGTAGTCTTCAGATCACAGATTGGAATCTGATAATATGAACTATAAAGCCTTAGGGTGTTGATGTATACAGAGGTGCAAAAATTGCCTAAAGACTAAAAAGCAAAGAGTACAGTGTACTATTACAGTGGGAACAGAACTGTTTGCTTTAATGGCTGTAATTAAGCAAAACACATATTAATGCAGCTAGATGCAAGGAGGATATCCATCGACCAAGACTTCAGACTAATTGTTTCCCTCAGTCAAAGCTAGTAATATAATCCTATGACAAGAAAATTCATTCACATGCAAGAAGGAGTAATTTGGCTTTGTATTCTACATTAATAAGGTAACTCTTAGAATACTATTCTCACTACTCATGTCCACACTTGGACTACTCAAGAGGTTGGAAATAAAACTGAGATTTACAGAACTCATTTTATTTATCTTAGTGAGGAAATGGGTGAACAGTGAGGGGAAAGAAGAAAAAGGAAGAAAACTTCCCTTGGGGTGGGAAGCCCAGTCTTCATATCAGAGACATTAAAAAACCAATTACATAAATGTTACAGTGTTCAGTGCTGTAACCAATAGAGTTTGCATGCTCAACTTCAGCAGTGAAAAGCACAATGCAATTAGAATGGGAGGAACCCCGTTACTCCTGCAATGGGAAGAAAACAGACAGCTTATGGGGTGCTTAATCAAGTCAACAGGAAATGCCAACTCTTTGTTGCCTGAATGTAAACAGTTGCCTCAGAGTTGCAACAAAGTACCTTCATGAAGCTAGAATTCAGAGCCTGAAGCCTTTTACTATGCCTTGGCACCTTTTGAATGATTACTTACTGGTAGACCAATTATCCAGAAGAACTGTGGTTTAGGCTGTCATCATACTGTGGAGGCTTAAAATTTACAAGTTTCACATCTCAGTGTTATTCCTTAGCCACCGCATCTATGGTACAAGCAGTACTCCTGCATTTTACTCGAGATGACCACTGGATTGCAAGGATAGAAATAACCAAGGAAAAAGTAACCGTCTACTCTCTTCTCAGCTGAATACTTTAGCTATCATTTGCAGATCAGGCTACTTTTTCCTTGAAAAACTTCTAGATCACATCTATATCCCCTCTTTGCTTTGCAAAAAGATGAGAGCTACAATATTCCAAATCTGTTAGGCTGGATTTGAGCACACATATTTATTTTGTCTGTTCAAAGCTGCTAAGCATAAGAATGCCAGTATTTTGTGTCCCAAACTGATTATTGTTATTTCAGAAAAAAACACACAGCTGAATTAGGAACCTTTAGCCATAAATACTTAAAGCCCTATGGAATCTCAGAGTCTTCAGTGTGTTGGGCAGGATGTTCCTGTACTGATCTCTTCAGTTTAAGGCTCCTAATTCCATTTCAAAGGTACTTTACTTTCTTTCAAGCCTTTGTGAAAATGGGGCCTTATATGCTTTTGTGGTGGAAGTTTTTTTGTTTGGTTGGTTGTTTTGTTTTGGTTTTTTTTTGGTTTTTTTTTTTTTTTTTTGTTTGTTTGCTTTGTTTTGGTTTAGGTTTTTGTTTATTTGCTTTGTTTTGGTTTGGGGTTTTGTTTGTTTGTTTTGGTTTTTTTGTTGCTTTTTTCCTTGTTTGTTTTTGTTATCTTTTTTTATTATTTAGGAGAAATCCTACAGCCATGTGTGTATGAAACAGCTTTGCAAGGCTGTAATTGTCTCTCTTTGACATTTGAATTTGTGCATCTGTGAATCCTCCCATATGCCACGTACCTTCATAGGGCATGATTTCTTGTATTTCCCTTAAAATGCTCATTAAACTAGAACTTTGAGTTCAGAAAACTATAATCTCCTCCAATCAGTATACTGCCATTGCATCAGTGCTAGGTTACCGTGTCCTCTTTCCTGCTTTTTGCTAGTAGCTCACAACAATATGTAAGTCTACCAAGCACTGACATGCATCTGCTGGTTAAAACCCGGGAGTCCAAATATGTAGGTATCTGAAAGGCAACAGTGATACTAGATGATGGTCTTCTCACATTCAAACACAACATAACACTACTAGCTGTGCTTTTTCCCATCTGTTTTACAAGAAAGAATTAAAAAGGAAAGCATTCCTTGTAGCTCCAGGTGCTTGCAATGCACCCACTTAACACAGATGGCAGAAAGCCTGCCTGTTGATGATTGGAACTTTCTTTGCCAAACAAACTAGAATTGTAGCTAAAATTGTATTGGGTTTGGTTTCCCTCTTTTCTTTTCTTTTCTTTTCTTTTCTTTTCTTTTCTTTTCTTTTCTTTTCTTTTCTTTTCTTTTCTTTTCTTTTCTTCCATTCTGCCCACAAAAGATAAAATATTTGCTTTACTGATGGGTGACATAGATAAAAGACAGTCTTGAAGAAGATTTGCTTCTCTTCCACTTCAAAAATTCTCAAAGTGCCTAAGAATTAGCACCAAATTTTTACAGGAATTTCACTTGTGTCACTAATTCCTCAGAATTTAAAAGAAATACAGTGAACACAGAATTCTAGAAATAACCACCCAAGTCACTAAAACAAATTTTTACTATTACAAGAAAACAAGTCATATAATGCCTTCATAAATTCCTAAACTAATCAACCAATCTGGATTACTCCAGCACTTTTTTGATATGATTTTTCTGAAGTAGCACTGCTTACTTAGCTGCCAAGTTGTTAATATCACTGGAACATTAATTTAGTGTCACATAAAACCTCAGAGTCTTACTCTGATTCCTTTCTATGAATTCTATTTAATCATTCTCCATTTTATTGCCTCATGGTTCCAAAGACTTACATTTCCTCTAACATTTTGTCAAGAAGAAGGTAAAACGGGATTGTTTTAGCACTTACTGCTGATGGTGTTCTCTTTCTTGTGATCAGGATTAGTATGCCCTTAGCTTCTCTCTTATCAAAGATCAGACTAACAGTTTAAATGAAATCACAAATTTAAATGAGAGCACAAATTACATGCACTGAATATCCACACAACCTTCTGAGATGCAAGCTTGCTTTGGTAGAGAAACTTTGAATATCTCTTCCTACGTATTCATGTGTATACAGCAAGTTATAACTTGCCTTATTGACCAAATCTAAGACGTTTTCAGAATAGAGTCTGGCCTGTTGTCTTGCTGATATAGCCTAAGCAACTGAAGACTTATTTGTTGCACAGACAAATATTCAGCACATATGTTACTGGTCTCAGTCAACGTGACTGCAGGCTAACAGAGGGCAGCTCTACTGTCAGATCTCAGGCTCTTTCTTGTCCACTATTCTTTTGATATATTGCTCAGGGAATGCTAATCAGAAACATACAGTCTGTATAGTGGCAGCCAGATTATAAGAAGCAAATGTGTCTGGTCTGTTGTTTGGGTGATTTTTTTATTTATTTTTTTTTTCTCCGTGATTGGCTACATAAATGCACAGACATTTGGGACCAGAGTAGAAGGTAACCTTGGAACTGGATAGAGTAGGGTGAATTATTCCAGTAGGTTAAAATATGCTTATGGGCAGACTCTTTCCTTGCAAGCTAAAGAAGATATCAAGTGATGTGATGAAGAAGTACTACCACTGGGCAGAACAGATTGCCAGAATAGTTGGAGAAAAAAGGGGATTGCTGTCATCTGCGTAAATAACAAAAGACAAGAAGCTAAATAGCCTGTTCCAGAACAGATCATTGAAAGGAATTAGAAATACAAATTAATGGAGAGATTGAATGTTGGATTGAAAACTTGTTTCAATTATGCCCTTTAAAAAATGCATAATTCAAATGTGATATTTTTTTTTTCCCCTAAGTCTCCAAAGAACCCTCTACTGCAGAGTATCATGTGGAAACCTTTTTCACACAGATTTTTTGGTGCATACAAAAATGTTTAGTATACCATAACACATAGCTTTGTAAATCCATTCCCTGTGGTGAATATCCTCTGCAAGGATAATGTTTGGACTATAAGTTAAAAATGATCAGTGATCAGTAGCTTGGCACACTGTCCTGATATTTGCAATGTACTGCTTAGTTGGCGGTACATCTGCTACTGAAGGGAGACAGTTTTACCTTCTATTTGAGGTCACGTTTGCAGCAGTAACTTTTACAAAAACTACTACCTTACCTACTACCCCACCTTTAATTCTGTCTGTATTATCAGTAATCTTGTTGCATTCAGCCAAACCAGCAGATGAGTTTTAGTACTCCTCATTTCAGCTAGGATCAGTAAAACTATTCTAATTTATGCTAAACAAGAGTGTCCAGCTCTTCTGGTCTGTAAACTCTAGTTGTTCAGTGAGATCTTCTAATCTTTGCTCAATCTGAAGAAGGGATGTATCCTGTAATTAATCTGCACACAGGTTCATTTGTCCTCTCTTTGACAAGGCTATTTACAGTCATGATCATTATGCACATTGGTAAATTATATGGACAGTGTAGGATCAATGGCTCTAAATATAACAGGAGAATAGATGGAAATTTATGGTCTAAAAAGAGGAAACTGCTCAATTTCGAGAGTTTATCAACAGAACTGTAATTATCCAATTTAACATTTGAAACAATGAAAGCTATAATTGTTTTTGAAAGCCACAATTTATAGGTGGATTTGCCTAGAGATTGTTTAAAGATTTAGAAATGTTGAGTAATTAAAATATATTTCCCCTTGCCCTTCCCCAATTAAATGGAAACATTTAAATAGAATTAAAAAGAAGTCATACTGCAAGTTTTATTCCAAGCTAAAATACACAAAAGATTGGTATTCTGAAAGCAAAATGAATCATAAGTGTCTGTGAGAGCCTTGCCACTGGTAGGTATCTTTCCTTGTCACAAAAATGTAATGCTCTTTATTCATTTTACACAGACATTCCATATAACCTCTGCTTAAATTAAATCCCCATGTTGTCTTTCTCATAGACTCCATTTTCATCCTTTGCTCTGTATTCATCCCCACTCTCTTGAAGCTAAGATATTGAAAAGGATAAATTTGGCTTGATAGCACTATGTATAATGATGCTACTGTATGTTGCTAGGATACCGTTTGGTGGTCAACTCTCTCTAGTGGAGTTGCTATTACTTGCCAGGCTGTCAGACATATTAGCTTTTATCCCTCTTAATTCTTGGGCTACAGAAAGTTTCCCTTCATTTTATTCCATTTTGATTTTCTGGGGGATGTAAGCTTAGAGAGAAAGACATAGGAGAGGGAGAGATATATTATTTCATTTTATTTTAAATCAATCTAAGTAAAAATACGTTATCGCAATGAGTTTAAAAGGAAATGTGTACCAGCCTTTCAAAGTTTTATAATTTTTGGTACATGGATCTTATCCAATGTCCTTTAGAGCCAGTGAGAATCTTTCACTGATTTATTATGACTGATAGCATCCTTTGGCTTTCTTCCTGAGAATTTTGAGGGCTAAAAGCAAGAGAAGTAGAGCTACATATCTGTGTGGTGTAGCTGGTGAGGTCTAAAAGTTCACATCCTATGGGGATGCATGCAGAGAGGAGGTGTAAGAAATTCACACTTGACTTACTCAAGAAAAAATGCTTTTTCCACAGGAACAAATAACAGTTTATTTTCTGTTGATAAAATTGCTTATGAAACATTAACTTTTGGTGACAATTCCTGAGTGATGACCACTTCTAAAAATTAGTCAGTGACAAAATATGAGTTTGCGACCTTAGAGTCAGGTGTAATTTCTTGAAAAAAAAACCCAGACAAACAAAAAAGCACCCAACCCCACTTCTAGCATACTTTCCCTTCTTGATCTGATTCCTGCTCCTCCTTCTCTTCACAAGCTTAAGGTAATGGTGCACTGTTATGGAAATGCAAAAAAGTTAATATCTATGAGGAGATTTGAACCTAGGTATTCGTATATTTAAGATGCGAAGTAGTGAAGCTCTAATATGTGAATTAACTCACTTGTTTTAGACATCTAACTGTAGAATGAGATGTATTGCACGTGAAAAATTATAAAAGGAGACTGAGGTTGTAGACAATTGCATTTAGGGAGATCAATATTGATCTTTCTTGTAGGTTAGTATCATCTAACTTCAGCACCTAAAAAAGTGATATTTAGTCCTCTCTGTATTCAAAGGAAAGAGATAATCGCCTTCAGAGAAGAGTTCACTATCTCTGTTCTAGGACTGCCTCAAGAAGGGATGAAACTCCCTTTAGAGATGTTTAACTTTCCTGTGACTATAGTGGGAACTAATACTGCAGTTTAGACTAAGTGTCAGACTTTCAGAAGCCTAAAGTTAAGTGATATGAATACCATCTTTAATGGATGTCTGTTATTTTACAAATCATCATATCCTGTATACAATGAAAGTAGTGAGTCACAAGAAAATATTAGTAAATTTTACAGAGGACAAGTGGTATTTGGGATAGCAGATGGACATCAGGTAACAGCTGATTAAGAAGTTACTCCCTAGTGTGTTCAAATATATCTGGACAGAAGGTGTACAAACAGTATCACAGCACACATGCGAGCTCAGTGAAAAATTCTGGCCACACGCAATGTTGCAATCTCTGGCATTCCTTTTTCCGCATTCCTTTATGCCCAACACTGAATTCATGATTACTAACATCTGCACATTATACTGGCAGTGTATCATAGTTTTTTGGCAGCTATGGGTGCCAGTGAAAGACTGTCACACTTTGTTTAAGCCATGGGCAGTTGGGTGTATAGTGAGGTCCATGCAGTTTATTTTGAGAATTTGCTGGGGTTTTGGCTACTACAAATACAAATAACTCTAAAACCACCACCACCACCACCAAAAATCAAGCTTTAGCCACATACTTAAAAATTATATTGTTTCACAAATCTTTCTTACAACCATTTAGTTATTAGTATACAGCACTGGAGAGTTTAAAAGCCAAATCAAATACTACCAGCAATAAAGAAAACAAACAGTAAAATTTGTACAAACTGTATTTCCTAGCCATTCTGTGCAGCTGCTTCTTCTATAGTGTTTTCTGCCTAGTTTCTAGAGGAGAGATCAAAAACAAGTTTTGGTGATATAATCCAGCTGCTTCAACCTCACCAGCACAAAGACAGCAATAAATCTACCTTATTTGGCTACAAACTCGTGGTAATGCTTTATCATTAGGAATACGCAAAGAAGGCATTGTGTATCAGTAGACATTAACCTTGGTCTTCATACATTTAAGGTGCAATGAACCCCAGCACTAACAGGTAAAGTAAGGAGGTTTAAGGAGTCAATGATTTAAGAACACTCAAATAACCCTTTGAAGCAAACATTAATGCTGTGAACACAGCCTCCTGTCTTGTTGGGGAGGCTAAAGGATCTGAGTTATAAGGATGCTCTAAAATTTTTCTTGGTGCTTTCTACTGGCTCAAAATTGACTTTAGATTGATGAATACTTCCATAAAACCAACAAGAGCAACAAGTGTGTGTCTTATTAAATTAACTCACTCGTGGTTTTGGTCTTTTGTGTAAGTGAAACTGGTGGGGTTTCTTTCCATAAAAAAAATAAAAATTCAACACATACTCCAAAAAATTAAATAAATAAATAAATAAGATTAAAAGCCACACATATTTTCCATGAAAGGCAGGAAAAAAAAATCTGAACAGAACCTAGGTGTCTGTCTTTGACTCTTCATTTGCAGTAGAGTATAACATTTTTGCTCAACAGCACTGAGATGGAGGCATTGCTGCTGTGTGAAATTCTGGGGCTTCTAGCTGTTGAGAACATCTTTACTTTTGAGTGAAGACCACAGGGAGGGACAAGGAAATGAGGAAATTCTTAAGAAATTATCTGATCTGATGTTTCTGAGAAAGTGATTTATATTCCTATTGCTACCTTTATTTGGTGAAACATTTGTACCACAGACACTACAAAACCAGCTATATCATTCATTCCTGCTTTCTGTTGGACACTGGTTATTACAGCACAATGAAAGAGGGTGGTAGTAAATAGTTCTTTCTCAAACTGGCAACCAGTCACAAGTGGGGTCCCCCAGGGATCAATATTGGGTGCAATGCTGTTTAACATCTTAAGTGACTTGGATGTTGGGATCAAAAGCACCCTGTTTGCAGTTTGCAGATGACACCAAAATGAGTTGGGAAGTTGACACTCCAGAAGGGAGAGCCACCCTCTAGGAAGACCTGGACAGGATGGAGGAGTGAGCTAGCAGGAACCTTATGAAGTTCAACAGAGACAAGTGTAAGGTCTTGCACCTGGGAATACATACCTCAGGAATGCAGCCCAGACTGGGATCCACCTGGCTGTAGAGCAGCCCTGTGGGAAGGGACCTGGGGGTCTTGCCAGACAACAAGCTCAACACGAGTCAACATTGTGCTGCAGTGGCAAAGAAACCCAACAGGATACTGGGTTGCATTAGCAAGGGCATCATCAGCAGAGATAAAGAAGTCATTATCCCACTCTACTCAGCACTAATCAGACCACACCTTGAGTACTGTGTTCAGTTTTGGTCCCCACTATACAAAAAAGATGTGAACAGGCTGGAGAGGGTCCAGAGAAGGGCCATGAGTGTGATCAGAGGACTGAAAGACCTGCCATATGAAGAAAGGCTAAGGAAACCAGGTTTGTTCAGCCATGAGAAAAGAAGGCTTAAGGGAGACCTTATTACCATGCACCAGTACATAAAAGGTGTCTACCAAGAAAATGGAGACTCCTTTTTTGAAAGAGGTCACATGTAAAAAACAAGGGGTAATGGGTACAAGTTAATCCCAGGGACATTCCAATCGGATTCCAGAAGAAAAATTTTCACCATGAGAACAATTAGAGATTGGAATAATCTACCAAGAGAAGTAGTGGATTCATGGTGGATTCCCCTACATTGGACAGTTTTAAGACTCATCTGGGCCATCTCATGTAAACTTTATTTATTTATTTGCTTATTTATTTATTTCCTCCTTGAAAGGTTAGCCTAGATGATCCTTGAGGTCCCTTCCAACCTGGTATTCTATGATTTTTTTAATGGTCAAAAATGTATGTTATATAGTTCAGGCATGGCTAATCTTTTCTTGCAAGAATCTGAATACAGAACAACTTCCCATAATCCAAGGTCACACATATGTTACAACAGAGGATTCAAGAGCAGTCTACAGAGAGAAGGTATTTGTGCTCCTTAAACATCTATTTATGCATCACTTTATTGCAGACTTAGAGTGGGATGAGCAGACAGCTGAGTCCTGAGAGACCTGCTGATGTTGGCTTAAACAGCCAGTGTTGGCTCATTTCCTCACTTCTGGTGCAGATCCAGAAGGCTTTCCACCAGGAGAGCTTGCCCGCAGCCATTCACATCAGTTTCTGCAATGGATCCACACTTGAACTGTTCAGATGCCACAGGTTTGCCCATCTGGTACAGTTAAACCTATGGCTGTCATTCGCACACTAAAACACAGCAATGACTTTCTCCACCCTTGACATCTTGCTGAGATGGCTGGATTTGATAATGCAATATCAGCTCATAGCAATGGAATATGGATTCTGGTGAAAATACTGGAATTCTCCATCACAGCTTGAGTGTCATTCTGCTTTATATCAGTAGGGATCTCTCAATTGCATCGCTACTGATGCTTACTTCCTAATCTGTCACAATTAGTATCACTTGCCCATTTCTGGTGTTGCATGCTTGCCATTGGTACCTCTACGCTGTGGATAAGCAGTATCTTTGTGATTCAGCTGTATTGTGAGAAAAGATTACCATTGCTAGTTTAGCTGTGCTGTCCCTTTTCCTTATGCCTGAGATTATTCTTCCCTTTAAATCTCCTTACAGAAGTTGTGTTACAAGTACTCTGTAATTTTTGCATCAGTCAAAATGACCTGGAATAAAGACTTGCTATTTGCACTTTTAAAAGTAACCCAATTTGTTTTGATAAAAGTGTCTTCAGAATCAAGGACTGAGATGACTAACAACTGAATGATGATGGTCAGCTACAAGGGAAGTATGAGTTGTGTGAGTTGTAGCCTAGACACCAATTTTATGCAGACTTCCTGTCATTAGCTTTATAGCAAGCCCTATGTGTGATTTCATGTCCACCAACACTCTTCCTTGCATAATCCCCACAGATAGGTCTCCACAGATACACTTTTTTTACGACATATTTAATGAAAACGTCCTGATTCAGATAGTGGCTTGTTGTCTGCGGAAGAGTAATGCTGCATCTGCACAAAACCACATTATCTACCTGGAAATCCATTTCTCATTGGCATTTGACATATTATGTGTCTGTGCCTTAGAAAGCCTGGAATAAACTGAAACATAGGATGCAAAAATGTCTCCAAAAAGATCTGAATACAGCTGCCACAAACATAGGTGTAATTCTACATGAGCATTATCTGATTATCTGATTTCCTCAAAGGAAAAAGTATCTGTGTTACCTCTGCGGCATGTTTACATCACATGTGGGGATGGCTATTCACAATACATATTTTGAATTGCTGCTTTGAATTTTATGGCTGCAGAACTCACTTGTCAATACCAAGGGTGCTCTATCTTCTTCCTGTCAGGAATAACATGAATAGCACAACTGACTCAGATGAAAGAAAGCGTATTTTCCGATCTGTGTAATGTAGGGAAAATATAATTTTGTCTTTTATTTGCAAGGTCTTTGTATAACACTGAGCCATAAAAAGTTTCTGGAACATGATTTCGTGTTACAGTTTGTATCCTCTTACTTGTGTCTCTCTTGTCTTCAACAAACCAAGAATTTAGCTGTCAATCTCACACTTTTATTGCCGTTATTCTAAGCCTTTCTGTATTTACCCAGATTAAGGAGTATTCTTTGAGGCAAACAGTAACATATAGCTGTTGTTATTGCAGAAATTTCCATATAATACTATTTGGTTGCAGAGATTTCTGTAATATCAGGTTATGAACATACATATAATGAATAAATAAAAACTCTTCAGCAAGACTTTTGACTTCCTAAAAGTACCAGTCAGTTCTGGAAACCATCAATAGAAACAGTCCTTGAGATTTTATTAATAATTGTTCAAGACTATTTTAAGAGGTGCAAACAGCAATACAAAGGCCACTGTCAGTGAGTAGGTATTTGCACAGCAAAATGAGTTTGTGTGCTTCTAGCTTAGTCTAAATATAATTGGTTCATTAACTTTAAAATGAATGATCATATCATTAAGGTCAAATGTGAAACCAAAGAAATTTTCTGGGTTTATATTAGTTGGTGCATAGGTACATGCATGTTTACATTTAGCACACTTGAATATACAATATGATTACACATTCTGAATAAACCAGATGATTTTAGAGGGTGAACAGTGATGGCAAAGCCTACAGACAGGTGAACTAAAAAAATTCTGTTTTCTCTATATCGGTAAATCTTAGTATTCATCAGAAGTCAAATGCCAAGATAAAGCTTAATAAATCCTGCGAGAAAGAATTTGTCACTGTGTGATTTGGATAATTTGATCCTTTGTGAACTAGAGGTAAAACTATTGAAGTGAAATGTTAGAGAAAACAAGATTTATGTTAATAGACATTTAAATAGTATTTTTCTAGCCCTCCTCTGTAACTCTCAAATGCCACCAAATATTTACTCTTGTTGAGGAGACACCAAGACAATAGTTGGAAAGAGCTTGCTCTAGGGATTCATTGGAGTTACTCTGTCATGATACAGACCAGATGGGAGAAATAAAGGAAAGCCATTTCTTCACAGGAGGGACTTAGGTGATTATTTTGGCTAACCTCTTCCCCAGCACTTGAGGGAGTATAAATTCAATTGCCTTCAGAAAGAAGCTATTGCCCTTCCTTGAGTAAGTGGCATTGTGACATATTTTGCAGATAACCATCATGGGAATGAAACAGAGATGGCTTTGTAAGGGCAGACTGAATTAGGACTCATAGACCCAGGAGATTTCTCAGTCTGTTTGCTGCTGTTCTCATTTCCAGGTCCTGCCAGTAGCAAGATAGTGGATGTGCACACGGTTGGATGCACGTACCAAAAAAGACAGAATGACCTTTTCCATCACCCATGTAAACACCAGGAGTGCATGCAGACCAGTAAAACACCACCAGTGAAAGGAGACAAACCAAGCTTCTTACTCCTCTTGTGTCTCATCAGATTTGAAGCTAACCAGTGAAACATGCATATACCTTCATTCTCTTGCTTCACAAAAACACCTCAAATACTATCATGGGCTTTAAGTCTGACATCCATGCCTAGACCCTGGGACCTTTACTCAGGCATCAGCTCAGACCATCAGTTCCTTGCCAGGTATGAGTGACCTCATACACATTGGCTAGTCCAGCTTGATGTTCACTAGTGAATCATTCTGCAACACACATCACATGGAGAACTGATGGCAAGATCACACAGAAAATGGTAAGGAACAGGGCTAAAGAATAAGATAAATTATAAGTTGGCCAGAGGAGTGTCAATCACTTCTTCCTGTCCATCTGTGCTTGTAGTATCACACTTTGATTCCTCCCTTTTCCTAACCTTAGGCCTTTACCTAAACATCATGGAATAACTTGTGCATACTTTCACAATCACCTTAAAACATTATACAAGTTTTCCACAAACCCATGAATCCCTTAAAATACCCCACTGTAGGTTTGTTCTCTCCCATGAGACCCATGACAATCCTATTACCCTCCCTCGTATCAGTTACAAAGTTCTAATTGAACCTTTCAGTAGCCTGTCAATCAGCGACCTGAGAGTCCTAGTGTTTTCTATTTTGCCATTATCTCCTGTTCATGTACCTGGGTTTATGTGTCTGGGTGGTTAATTTATGACTTTTCCTGCCTTTAGGTTTTGTGAAGTTTTCCTTACGCTGAATAGCTGTTAGTGATATATTCTCACATATTAGATGCCCTTACATCCCAGGTGTCCACATACCCTTATATTCCAAATATAGTTACATACATCAAACTTGAGTTTGTTTCTGACTTTCTAAAAAATATTATTGCAGTTATTAATAGAAGAACTTGAAGATAAATTAGGGAATGCGCGAGAATGCCACCACAACTGGAAATGATTCTCCAGTTGTATCAGTGTAGGTTAACATCACTTGGTCTACATTTGAAGAGGATTGGGCTGCACAAACTAAGTAACTGGTATGGCCCTTCAAGATATTTACAATGACAGATGAAGTGTATATGGAATAATTCACATGTCTTCCAGGGAGACAGAAATGCAAGTAAGGAAACCCTTGCCATGTACAAAGTCCAAAAAATTAAAAAAAAAATATAAATGCCCAAACTATGATGGGCCTGGGAAACAGGAAGAAAGATAACCACTTTCTTAATGACTTCTCTGTAGGGATACCATCTAGGGAGTCATCCAGGCATCTAGAGGTTCAGTTTGAAGAGGGCTTAGTAAAGCACATCTTCTGGAGTGATTCCAGAAGAGAAGGTGACTCTGAGAGAGAGTATCACATTCTCTAATATGATAAAAGTATGAGTGGGAAGCAATTCTACATGAAGTTTTCAGTTCTAGGCAACCTGCAGGGTAGAGAATTGAAAGATGAAAGCTGAAAGCATCCAGTTCTGCTCATAACATTTAATTTGAAAATGTCTGCAGAGCTTTTTCATTTAAGATTTCAGGAACTGGCGCTCCTTTATAGAGACTTGCCAACAGGACAAGGTATCATTGGCTTTTCTGAAACAAATTTTGTATCTAAATATAAGAGTAGCAGGTTACAGTCCTTCTGAAATTCTGGTCAGTGTCATAAAGGTGTGAAGTTGGATGACGATTATTGAATTAATCTTCTCCAAACAATGATGGCCAAAATAATGGATCAGACATAATATAATGCAAATAAATAATTATTTCTTTCATTTCATTAAAAATTATTAGAGTGTCTCATTTTTATATGAGATTTTTTTGTAGACAGCTAATTTTTATGCATGCTGCTTCCCTCCTTACCTTTGTTTTAATCAGTAAGTTACTTAGAATAAATGTCATACCTCAGAATGGCCAAGAGATGAAAACTGTACTTTGTAAAAAAATTCAGATTTCAAAATTTCATCTCTTCCCTCACTGAAGGGTGAACTCCAGATTTTTTGATTAGTGTTATAGCAAGGAAAAAAAAAAAAAAAAAGAGAAAAAAAATATCATCACCTAAGAATACTGCATTATATGGTTGTAACTCATTTAGAAAGCAGAATCATAAATAGAGGTTTCAGATCAGAAAAGGACAAACAGAATGGAAGAGATTAGTTTATCTTTCTTTGCTCACACAGATGTCCTAAACAGTAGACAACTCTATGTGAGCCTTTCCTTCTCATTTCTATTATGACTATAAAACTGTGCACTTTTGTTTGGCTTATTACCTCCATTTATGAAAGTTTTTAAAGGGAAGATATGTTCATAACATCATTTTTGCCTTGAAGCTGCATATAAATAGGCCAGGCATTCTTATGAAGAAATACATGACAGAAATCAATGAAAGTGGTCTTTCTTGATCTTTCACAGACTTGAACAAGAAGAATCCATGTACAAAATGCATTGTGAGAAATTTTGGGATCAGCATGAATATCTCTTGTCAGGTATTTAATTCTTGTTCTTTTTTTTAATATTGAATGGTAACTTGTCTAAAACACTGATAAAATACCATACTTTATCCCATCATAAGAGGGTGGAACTTCTGTCTGGTATCTGACGCCTGTACTCTTTTCCCCATCAGCTTAGTAACTGTGAATCTGTGTTATCAACACTGGGAAAGATTCTCAACAAGCTCCGTGTTTTCCTTTTTGCTTATTTTTAAAATTATTTTCTGCATATCTTCAATTTAATATATTTTTAATTTAAATATATTTTTAATTATTTTCTGTAACTTTTCTGAGACACTGTTTCACCGTATCTTATTCCAAACATGCCTTTGCTAAAATAGTTCTGTCTTCCCCTGTTTTACATGTCTTTGGGGGAGCACTGATGGAGCAAATAAAGGTGAAGAAATGTTCTGTGAATGTAAAAAAAAATTACAACATATGACTAGTCAAAGGCTTGAATAGTCTTGAAGGAGGGATGTGAGATCATAGTTATGCAACATCTGTAGATTTTTATACACCTATGCTGTGTATAAATTGCCTGATGAGTTATCAGGCATTACATATGGAATTTAAAACCTAGAACACAAAGCAGATGGCACACAAACATTTAAAACTCATGTTTCTAGCTTTTCAATCTCTTCTGATTCTAGCCTCCTTGGAAAAGGTAAGATTTATTCAACATACATATTTTAAAACGAAACAAAAAAAAACAGGAAAACTCTAGAGTTAGGTTCATGAGTGTACAACTCTCAGTTATAGATAATGAAATTGTGAAATTAACTTTCATTATTGAGTTCCAGTATTGAATCTTATGAACCTTAAAAGCCACATGGTGCATAACAGAAGGTAAATTTACATCAATTAATTGTTTTATGAAAACCTGATAAAGAAGGACTCTCCTTGAGCCACTTAGATTAATGAACCTAAATATAACACATGCATGTATCTGCACATATAGCTCTATGTTGGAGGATATTAATTATTACCATCAATCACAAACCTGGTTACAGTTGATATGTGAACTACATTCACTAAGTCTAAATGAAACAACATTCTTTTTGTGTAGGAGTACAATAGAAGCCAGGGATAAATAATAAATTAAGGATAACACCATTACAACATTTAGCAGCTGAGCACCTTGTCTAAACTAGTTGCTCAGCTTTTTCTATAAATAAGAATATAAAATAGATATCTCATTTCAGCCTTCTCAAATAAGGTAAATAACAAGAGCTTCATTCTGGTATCACATGTTTGTTGTCTACAAAGATGAGAATCCCAGCCCTAGGTGGCATTCAGCTGCCCTAACTTAGATAGAAGTGTAGAAACTGTCTAAGTTTAAGACACTTTTATGAATAGTTAGGTCAGCTAAGTCACTGTGAACAAGGAGATTTCAGCAGAGATAACGATGTTATAATGAATTATCCCTTTAATGAAAATTATTGGACAATGACATACTACTACTATTTTTGTACCTGTTACTACGATAACCCAGGAACTGTTAGTCTTTGTCTATTGCATGAACCAATATAAGTAAAAATATTTTAATCTGTCTTTTGTTCCCAATACTCCTGCATTCTCCTCATGTATTCCCACTAAAAATTGAGGAGGGCTCCATCAAAAGGAGATATGGTAAAGCAGGGACTACCTAGTCACATTGCAGTAAGTTCTACCTCCTTTGGTTCTGCAGTACAAGGCTTACAGCTTGAGTTTAGATGGCATCAGGAAGTGTTTGGCCAGATCCCAGTTTTTGGTTACCTGCTCTAGCAATAGCTACTATAGAGAGGTTGTCCTGGTTTGAATGAGAACAGAACTAATTCTGTTCAGTAATTTTAGCTCAGTTCTTTTAATTAACTGCACTTTCTGAAGGTAGCAGCCTGTTCTCACAGACAGTGTCTGCTTCTAGCAGTG
>WTSP01009101.1:0-46980 GCA_025331215.1 Actenoides lindsayi
CCCAGGTTGAAGTCACAGAATCACGGAATCAACAGAATAATTGTGGTTGGAAAGGATCTCCTAGATCACCCGGTCCAAAAAAAACGCAACAAAAAAACCCAACAAAAACTCAAACAAACAAACAAAAAGCAACCCAAAAAACCCCAACCCCCCCCCACCCCAGCCCTCTCCATGCCTGCCCCTAGAGCATGTCGTGAAGCACCGTGTCAACTCCTTTCTGAAATCCCTCCAGGGATGGTGACTCAACCGCCTCCCCGGGCAGGCTGTTCCAGTGCCTCACCACTCTCCCTGGAAAGAATTTCTTCCTAATATCCAATCTAAACCTCCCTTGCTGCAACTTCAGCCCATTTCCCCTGGTTCTGTAGTTAGTAACTAAGGAGAAGAGGCCAACACCCACCTCTCTACACCCTGCTTTCAGGTAGTTGTAGAGGGCAATGAGGTTCCCCCTCAGTCTCCTGTTCTCCAAACTAAACCTGCCCAGCTCCCTCAGCCTCTCCTCATACGACTTGTTCTCTAAGCCCCTCACGAGCTGGGTAGCTTTCCTCTGGACACGTTCCAGCACCTCAATGTCTTTCCTATAATGAGGGGCCCAGAACTGAACGCAGTACTCGAGATGAGGCCTCACAAGGGCCGAGTACAAGGGCACAATAACTTCCCTTCTGCTGGCCACGCTGTTCTTTATACAAGGCAGGATCCTGTTGGGACACACTTGGATTATTTTTTTATTATTATTATTCTTTTCTTTCTTTTGTTATTTTTTTTCCTTATTGGCCGTGTGCTAGGAAACGGAAAAGCAGCCTGGTGGCTCGAGCCTGACACGTTAGCAGGGTTAAATTAAAATATCGATCGGCCCACGTGCTGGTAAATCGCTATTAAATCATTCTCGGGAGCGTTAAAAACGAATCGATGCAATCTCTGAAGACTTTACTGTGGTCGAGAAAACAGAATTCTTCTCTGAAAGACCCGAATAAAATGACCCGTTGTGAATAATCCAGAGTTTATAGAGCAATAAAACAAGCAAATCTCATGCTTTGCTAAATTTAGGATTGACAGGACAATCCAGGAAAGTAGCCTTTGGCAGTAGCTGATACTCTGGGCAAGATGTTAACTGTCAAGTACTGGGATCAAGCCTCGGGCATCTGAATTAGCTGTGAAATTCTTCAGTCCTAGGTTAAAAAAAAAAAAGTCTCCAAGTGAAGGATAAAGGGCAAATGGACAGTGTTGTCAAAAGGACCTTCGACTTCATACAGCACAAAGCTGACAGAATTTACATCTGCCAATGTGTTTGTACTGTACTCGCAATCAAGGTTTTATAGGTTTGGCAAAGTGAGTCAATACCCTTCAGAAGTCTGTTTTAAGGGGAAATATATGGAGGAGGAATCAATTTACATATGATAATTGTATAGCTTGGAGCACTGACAGAGAATTGAAGCTATTGGAGAACAGTGCCCTGTAATCTCTCAAGTAGTGTTTTTGCCTTTCAGACTCTGCCTTTAATGTTCTGGTACTTTTGTCTTGAGCAGACGGTATGATTTTGTCAGCTGATTGCCTGATACAATTTTCTATTAGTCCTGCAGATCTGTGGGCTGGGTAAGAGCTAATAGGCCACACTCCTGTGAGTTCCATAAGGAAATACTTTTCATGAGAAGAACCTTATACTTCTGAAAACCTTTGAAGCTCTGGGAAGTAAATTTATTTTTTAAATGGTCTGCTGGAAGGTGCTGATTGACAGCCCTAGAGATAGCAAATCTCTAGGTGTCCACACAGTACTTCCAGCACGAAGAACAGCACTTTAAGCCTCTGTTCCCTGCCTGATCATACCCTTGAATTGATTAGCTCATTTCTTAGGTCCACAGCTGCTAATTCAGCTGTGTAGTCTAGACCATTAACATGGTCGAGACAGGCTGGGAGATAAAGGAGATGTGTTGTGTGGTATCGATGTTAGACAAGAATGTATGCATGAATGAATTACATTTCTTTATGGAAGCTGGTTGTGGCCTCATTCTGCCATGTAAACCATTTCTGAGGTTCACCGTGACCTTGGTCCACAGCTACGTACAGTACCCTCAGCACAGGGTATGGCTGTAGCTCGGCAGCTCTGCAGCAGTACTTTTGAGGGCTGAATTTTACTCCTGTACCTTGATTTCTTGCCTTAATAGAGATGTGCTTCCACATTACCTCATCTGGGTATCTCTTTGTAGCACATTGTAATTTTTACAAGAAACTTATCTTTGGACTTCTTTAATGATAAAGTAAAACCTCTCTAGAGCCTCATTCCCCCAACTTTCAGAGTTGGAAACTCACACAAGCTTATGTTGAAAAGGAATTGATTATTCAAAGCTCTTGTGCTTCATAATCTACTTAAAACATGTAGATTGACTGTCTCATCAGAAAAGCTCTGAATTTTACTTTGCTGTATAGCCCGTTGGGTCATGTGCTTAAGGCCAGGAGACCTCTGGCTAGTTACTTACCAACTCTGTGCCCCTCCAATTACAGGTTATTAATTTGCCTTACATTCAAGAGACAGTTCCACATGAGTGAAAAGGAATGCTGTATTGCAGGATTCTTCATTACCTACTCTGTCTGTACCACAGCAAAATAAAAATAAACTGATTTCTTTCTTCTTTTTTTTTTTTCCTCCTCCTTTTTTTTCTTTTTCCCCCTCTGGTCTGTGGAAGATGTTTTACAGTTTTAATGCAGCTGTTTTAAGTGTGACTGTTCCTGTTCAAGGGCAGCTGATGTACTTTGTAATGCCACCAAACAGCCAACAAGCTCTGTTCCCCCATTGTGTTGAAGTGATAGGTATGTTTGCTAATCAAGAGGAGAGCAGAGCTTGCTGTCTGACTTGTTTATGTTTTATTTCACACCGTCAAGCTTTAGAGGGAGGCACAGAAAATATGTAAGCATCTATATTATTCAGTGATGTATATATGTACATGAGTGTACACAGAATCTAAAGTGTATTGCTGATATCTTCTAGTCAGTCATCACTGAAATTGGAAAGGTGTTAACCATGTGTACCCAGTATTACTCAGAATGCCCCAATGCTGGCACGCCAGTAGATGAACTGTTAATTAATTGTCACTGCATCTTGGGGTTTTTTTCCCCTCTCTTGTGATTGCTTCGCTTTTGGTCAAAAATAGTGACCAAAGCAGAGGATTTCGATCATGAGGATTCAGAGAAGGCCTATGGGAAGTGAATAGGTAGAGGTGATGCTGCCTGGTTCCCCTCACAATTGTTTAATTTTCTTGTAGGTTGTAGCGTTTCTCCTTCCTACACGCAGGATGGGAGCAATGTGGCCTCTGGAACTGGAGAATCTCCTGTGATCTCCTGGAAGCAGTATACCCACTCACTCCCCTGGGCCCTTCTGGGGCTCTCAGCCTCTGCCCTCATTCCCTGCTCACCTCACAGGGATCTCAGCTCTGGCAGAATCTGACTTCAGCACAGTTTTAAGCATAGGATTGTAGCTTTTATCCCAATACCTTGCAAAACCATTTTAAGCATTCTGAAAATGTTTCTAAAGAAAAATGACGTAATTTGGCATCTTTGCAAATCCATGTTAATGATTCTGGTAGAAATCATGGTAAATTAACATGATAAAATAAACAGAAAGTTTAGTGCTGCAGCCAGAAGTTCAGGAGTACAAGAAAATTCCACTTGTCTTTGTATGGAATAATTCTGGGGAAAGAGAAAGTGGGATTTTATTTTATTTTATTTTATTTTATTTTATTTTATTTTATTTTATTTTATTTTATTTTAATTCTTTTTTTTTTCTTTATCCTACTAGGATGTCTTGGGGTTTGTATTAGTTCTTGCAACCTGGAGGGTGGGGAGAAGAACTGCCCTGCAAAGAGCCCTGAAATTCTCCTGTTACCTGCTCTATGCCTGCCTGCAGCTCAGGTCTTAGATATATCTAAGTATCATCTGTCTAATAACATTTCTGCCTGCTGCTGCACTGTTGTATAGTTAATTTTATGAATCCTATTTTTAACGGAATGCCTAGTTTTGCATTATCATTTTGCTCTCTGTCAAGTGTCTGATTTTATTCCATTCCTTTTTCCTTTTAGCAGATGGAGAATATTACTCTCTTTAACTTGTTTTTCTTTTTTTTTTTTATTTTCTAACGTGGAGTTGATATCCTCAATTAATACTCTAATCTGTTTTCTAATTAATTCCCTGTGGTTTTCCTGCCTCTTTGCTGGTACGTTGAATCCTGAGTGCAATTGTGTAAACTCAGTAATTTGATTATTGAAAGGAGAAGTAATGAATGTCATGATAGAGGTGTAAGTCTTTCGGAAATGTGGAATTTCAGGAAGCAAATGGATTCTATCCGTGTGGTTTAAAACGTGCTCGTAGCCGGGGTACAAACGTGCACTGCTAATAATATAGTCAGCTAAAATACAGGCAGAGTCCTGTCAGCTAGTCCTAAAGAGAACTGCCCTGTTAGAAGTCTGACACACACACTCTCCTGCAAGCCCTTGTTGTTGTATTTTCATATGCAGATGCAATGGCAGGGTGAGTATCAAAACATCAGCAATCCATGATGGGGATTTACGTAGCATTTCTTTTATCGCTTGTTTCCAGTAGAGGCAACAGTTTATTAGACATACTGTACAAATGAAGAGAAGGGACTCTCCTTGCTTGTTGCAAATAGTTTTGGCTGCTTTTTTGGGAAGTACCTTGAGGTGATTTTGCTGACCTTTCTTTGGGGTTATTTGACACTAAGCCCAGGACATTGCAAGAGTCCTTGGAAAATTTATAGTCACTCACGTTGAACCTAATACTTTAATTCCAATGTAAAAAAAAAGATAAATAAAACCACTCACCAAGATACAAAAGTTGAATTATCTTGATTGAAATAGTTTACGTTATGAAGGCTGTAATGAAAACATGCAGAATAGCTCCTTAGCACTGTGTCCCACTACACAGAATCTTTAAAATTGCATAGTAACTGCAATCACAGCCAGCATCTTGCTGATGTTCTCTCTCGCCCTAAAGAAAAATAATAATAACGGAAAGGAGAACTTTTATCTCTAGAATTAGGGAGTCATCAATGCAGTAATTACAGTAGTTGAAATACAGTTTGGAAATTTATTTTCAGTTATAAAAGCTTCAAGCCTTTGGGCAAACGGGAGAATTATCGTATCTAGCCTGCTGTGGCAGAACCACTATCATCCTCTGAGTTAAACACAGAATGCTACAGTGATTTCTTTCCTATTTTAGGTTTTCTTTTACACAACTCAGGTCATTATTTTTGCATTTTGATAAGATTGTGTCACACACTTCATTGTGACATCAACCCAGTATGGCTGAGAGAAAAAGTACGTTGCAAATTTATGTAGGCATCAGTTTTTACCAGATACTTTGCTTTAGTCCTACAGTTCCTTTGGAGTTTGGGGGTTCTGTGATATCAAGGTAAAGATGCAGAAGGCAACAGTGACTCCTCTCTCCAAAATCTATCAGTTGGCAATGGGAATAACTCTCTGTGTCTCAGTTCCTGTAGCAGTGTCTCCAGAAAAAGTAGTGTGTGTCCTCCTTAACTGCAGACTCAGCGTACAAAATAAATGTCATCTTTTTAATCCTTTGCAGCCCCAGACAACCTTGTTTTGAAGATCCTGACAGAACGCCTGAATGCACTAGACTGCATGACCAATGGCTGGGTGCTTTATGGCTTCCCAAGAGATATAGAGCAGGGAGAAGAGATGCAAAAAGCACATATTATTCCCAACAGGTAAGATATAAATTTAGCAATTACGACATTACACAGATGAAAAATTTGTTTATGGAAAGGCACGGGTCTTTACTGCCATGGTATAGGCTGTTGCATCGTGTTTATTTATTCCTTCCTTAGCTAGAAGAGGGGTCTTGCTCCTGGAGAGTAGGAAATAGAGCTTTGGCCTTACAAATCCTCCAGATGGCCAGACGGTGGGAGAGGGAAGAGGTTTGTTCTTCTGGTTATTTGTCTGAGTTGCCTCTAAAGGCAAGCCATAAGAAATGAATTAAAGTTTGGATTACATCAGAAGGTGTATTTTATTTGCAGCAGGAGGGAGGATCTGCATCTTTTTTCTTTAGCATTGGCATAATATCATGGAATTATATTAGTATTGCGATGAGCTCATTATGAGACTTTTGGGTTTCGTGAAATAATTAAAAACAACACGAGAATTACATTTTATTTGAGCTGTAATGAAGTGTTCAGAAATGTAATATAAGAGAAACGAGCATCAAAAGAGAACTGTTATGACTGCCAGGCAAATAAAATGGAGTTACTCTTTACAGCTGGTCCAAAGGTGGTGAGGATTTGAAATGCTGGTGTAGTCATGAAAGCTGAGAGGCTTCTTCATTCCTCTCCAGGGGTTCCTGGTTCAGTCCATGCCACTGGCTGACACAGTGGCCATTCCAGAGGCGTTGAGTTGGAGAGAGAAAAGAGGAGAGTGAAAAAGGAGGGAACTGGCAGTCATGCCATCAGGGTTTAAAAATGAAAGTATGTGAAAACAGCAGAAGCTTTATTTAATAAAAGTAAGACAAAATACATCTTAAACAGGAATCCATTTCATGAAAAAAGGGAGAGAGAATGTTGAAACTTATGCTAGATTCGGTTAAATAACATTTCCCATGGATTATTCTTTGGGTGCACTTAGAAGGCAGATCCTGAGTCCCTAAACATCTCTCTGAGTGCCCAAGATCAGTGTGACTACTCAAGGGTGTGCCGTGTGCTCCTTTTACAGGATTGAGACTTCATCAGGTGAGGAAGACCAACTCTTTATGAAATTGTATGTGTGGAAATTTGGCACTGATCCTTTTGCTCAGGTCACATTTTCTTTAAAGAGCTCTGCACATTCATATCCGAGTTAAGAATTTGGCCCCTACTGTTTTATCCAGAGGTTGAAATCAGGGACAAAAATAGACATCGTGCTAGCTGATTGATTTTGGAACTGATATTTTCCATGAAGCTGGAGTAGTAGGTATATAAGGGAGAGTGTGTGCTTATAAACAAAAGGACATATTGCAGCATAGGATAGCGGGGCAGTAATTCAGTTTCAGTTGTGATGCTAGTTATAAAACACTATCTGCAGAGGTGGTGTTTCTGACATCAGGAGAAAAACCTGATAGAATTATAGCCTTGAAATCAATCTGGGAATAGGATGCAGAAATCTATAAATCAGACACAGAACAATCTACAAAGTCTCATTTTTAGGAGGTCTCTGTTGATGAAATTAGATTAAAATAAATTTACATATATATCAAGTTTATTATTAAAATCTAGTCACATCAGTAAACAAAATTATTTGTGAAAGACTATGTTACTCTGTGTTTTGAACTCAAAGTAGACCTCTTTGGCTGATCAGAACACAGAGTTATTGTCTGCTTGTCAAGTCACAAATCTATTCCTTAGAGTTAATAAATGGTTAGTGTTCAAATACTATGCTTTATCTGACTCCCACCTCATAAAGCCAGTACATATAATACTAAATTATGCAGCATTGAGCAGGATCAGTCTCCTGACTCCTCCATCTTATGAAAAGGAAAACAAACCTAGTAATTGATGGTAGAAAAGAAGGAAAATAAAGTTATTTGAAAACAAACAAAATGGGCTATAAAGTTTGTTAAAATGTAATAATAAAAAAAAACCTCATACAGCATCAGCCACTGCATCCAAACAACTGCCCTGGAAGAAATAGGAAAATAATTCATTTTCCACTGAAAAAGTAAGGTACAGGGTTTTCTTTGATTTAGAAGTTGCAGCAGAGCACAAGCTTGCTCACAGGTACAGGAAAACATGCCTGTATCAGACAAAACCTGTCTACCAAAGAACTACTTTTTCTGTACTCAGAGGAGAGTCTTGTATTGCTTTCTGCGTTCCTCCCTGTGAAGCAGTTACTGCTTAAGTGGACAGGATCCTAATCGTATTGAACTGTGGCAGCCTTTAGGGCAAATAAGAAGCTGAATCTATTAGTGGGCCCTCAGCTATCTGGTAAAAGAACACCATTAACCACTTAGTGCCTACGGTAAGTGGGAATCCAAATACAATTACAGGCTGGCATCCGAAGCTCAGAACTGCTAATGCAGAGGACTGAATTCCATTCTTCATCCAAATGAGTGTAAATAGGTATTTTAGCTGGGTTTTTTTATTGTTAATGCTGGGACAACAATAAGAAAAATACAATAGAGCCATGGATAGTTCTAATATACAAACATCTCTAATAGCTACCGAAATATTTCATATCCCCTTTGGCTCCCTCCCAAACTTACAGTTAGAATAAGGTTCAGCAGCAACAGTGTCATCTGTTCTGTATCTCTTGGCATTAGTTTCTGCTGGGTCCAGGCCAGCTTAAGGCAATCAGCAGTTTAAGGGTTCCCTGAGCCAGAGAGTCATCTGGATGACTGTCTAAGAGCCCATTTTTCTTGACTTTATGGTCTGTTTTTCAACATTGTACTTTTGGCCTCCTCCACATCATATGGAAAGGAGTTTCACTTTTTCAGTGGGTGTCATATGAAAATATTCCATGGTGTTTTTTCTGGGTTCCTTTCTTCTATTGAGAAACAGTTCTAAGCATTAACTTGTCCATGTTTCCTAACACTCCTGATTTTATAAGCCTCTTGGATATGCCTGTTCAGTCATCTCTTTCCCAGGCAAAGAACCATGGTCTGTTTATCCTTCCCTTTCCTAGAAATCACTCTTCTGATCATCCTGTCTCCTCATTCTTTACCTTCTCTAGTCAAAGTTGTTTCTTTGCTGAGATGGGACAACCAGAACTGCATTGGGTTTTGAGGGTAGCACTGTGTGCTGGATGTACATATAGGAGCATAAACATCTTTTATTTTGATCTTAACTCCATTATTCATCATTGTTGATGTATTCTTCTAGATGTTATTTTGTTAGATTTTGGAAGAATGTCTTGTGTGTGTGTAGACTGTGGTAACTATACAATGTCTCTTGCATTGCTATCGTACTGAAAAATCACTGTCACAAATCTCAGTTGAGGGTATACAAACTCCACCAGGAGACTAAAGACCCTTTAACTCAAGATTTTCATAGTTAAAATTGTTAGCCAGGTTTGTGTGAGACTTCTGCTCAAGCCAATAAAATGAACTCTTCCATCTGTGCCCATGCTGCTAAGCACGTCCTGGGATTCCCAGTTCCTCTGTTCCCTCATTGTCTTTGTTTTCTGCCATCTGATCTGAATCCAGGGTCGATTGTTTTCCATTTCACTATTGATTAATTACATTACAGAGGTATCTACAAACAATACAAGTGGACGGACAAAGCTGGGCAGGGGAGGGATGAGCTTGAGGATTGACCTAACAGTACATTCATAATATACTTTAAATACTCATTTTCCCAATATTAAAGTTTTTTTCTTTCCCAGCAGAGAAAATAACCAGCACCAGTTTCTCCAGTGCCAGCTTTCCAGCAGTGTTTTGTTTGGTTGGCTGTCTTCTCGATTATGTCATCTTTTTGCATAACATATTTAAAGCTTCTTTTTTTTTATCACACTACTAGGAACCTGTATTCAAACAGTTTAGGATAATGAAGTTCCTAATTCCTAAGGTAGAATCTGTGAGTATGTTGAAATGGGATAATCAGAATGGGAAAAGAGACTTTTTTTTTTTTTTAAATTATTTTTTTTAAACTATTTGGGCTTTACATGGGGCTTTCATATTTCTGCAGCTGATCCCAATGTGGATTAGGGATAATAAACAGCCTGTTAATGGAGGCCTGAACTAGGAAATGGAGTTTGAATCAGCAGCAAAATTCAATGGCTGACGAAGGTTAATAACTCCATTACTATCAGCTCTATTTTTTAGCCGTTTGAAGAGCTAGGTGTTAGCCTTATCTTACTCCTCATTAATTGAGCTAATAGAACCCCAGTGACCCTACCATGCTGCCATTATCTGAGAGTTTACCAGACATGGACTGGAATACTTATCACTGAGTATGTATTCCTCAGATTCTTTTTTATATCAGAAGTATTTCTGTTAAAGATCGTCTGTCTTCGGGTTTCTTTTTGTCTTTTCATTTCTTTGCTGTCTTCTGTAACTGCTACATATTTGGAAATTAAATGTAAATGACTTAATTAAAATCCTATCAAGGAACAAGCTAAGTCCCAAAATAGTTGCATCAAGGAAACATAATAGTGATTGAATTATTCTGACATGGAAAAATCTTACAGGGCATTTTTAAAACTTTGGCCTAATTTAAGTGATGGATATTGTGTATTTATAATAGATGTGGTTTTAATTGATGGCATACAAAAATCTGATGAGTAACAAAGAAGAAATGTTATAATTATATCTTCTTATTTTCTCCTCATTTTCAGGGGAAAACAAAACAAAACAACAGAAAAAAATGATGTGGTAATCAAGGTACTAAATCAGTGCAATAAAATTTGCCTGCATCGAGGAGAGAGAGAAACTGTAGGAAAAGTCCAACTGACCTGTGTAGGATTGGGCTTAATTTATCAAGAAAGTGGTAAAAATAATAGGCAGACCAATTCTCTGTTTCAATCCTCCTCATTTTTTGTCTCTTCTGGTTAGAAATCATCTCGCTCTTACCAGAACCATTATGTGGGTGCTGGTTTACTGACTGTTGTCTTTACTAATGCTAATTGGTTTCCTTTAATTATCACTTTGTGTATCACTGCTCCCATCACAGCCAGTCTCTTCCTCCTTCCTCATCTCTTCAAAGTCAGACCGACTGGTTTGGTAAGAACTAAGGGGCAAGACAGTGGAAGCTAAAGGGTCAGGATCTTCTTGAGATCAGTGGTGTGCTTATGAAATAGAAACATATTTTGGAAAGTGTGGTTTAGGTGATGAATTTATTTGTCTTCCCCACTCCTGTGGAGGTTCTCACCCTCTTAGCTGTGCTGACCAGGTGTCGATCCATGCAGCACCCTGGCCAAGTCATAAACATTACAAGTTTTTTTCCCCAACCACTGTGATTACAGATTGTGCTTACTGGGCAAAATGAACAAATCTTCCCCTCACCAGGACTGGTAAATAACTTGTCTGCTCCACAGAGTCAGTGGGATGTGTTTAATCCACAGTTGCTCCCCCTGTAGCCTTTTTCAAGCTACAATAATTCAGTCATTGTGTTATCTCTTGATGCAAGTGTTTTGAGACTTCACCTTGTTCATTGACAAGATCTTAATTAAGTCATTTGCCTTTGTTTCCTGATTTGCCTGTGTTGCAAGAGGCATCTCTGAGCACCCCATAATGGGCAAAATTCATCAGGGAAGCTCCTATTACCTTGTGTGTAGCAGCTGTGCATAAAAAGCTATACATTGCTCTGCTATGAGGGCTCTATTAAGCAGTCACACCCATGGGCTGCTTACCAGTGACAACTAATTCTCCACACACAGAGAGTCTTTCGCCCTATGCAGAACTGGTGGAGTTGGCTCCTCACGCAGATCGCTGAGGTTTGGCCATTGGAGGGGAATTGTTATGCTCCATTCTCCCTCTTCTCCTTTGTAGAATGTGCTCTGTCATCCCTGATAACATAATGCTAATCTGAATAGAAGCTGTTGCTATTAAATAATCCAATAGAAAGTTGGGTGATTATAATAAGAAGATGATGTCACTTCTGCTGCACATCCTGCCTGACCTATATTGGTACCGTAAGAACCTTTCTCTCCTGGGGAAAGGTGTTAATATGCATCTTGAGCCAACAATAGCAAAACATCAAATGCCGTTTTAAAATCCTTCTATTGGCTTTCTGTAGGATGCTGCATTTGCTGTCACAAGCTTATTCTGCTCCAACAAGAATAGGAGGTATATTTGGCTTCGGTTGTGGGAGGCAGGTATTATTTTTAGAAGTTACCTCATACAAGCTCCTTTTGATGGCTGGAGTTTGTTTGGTGAAATCCTGGATACAGCAATTAAGAAGATCTCTGATCTCAGCAAGCTTTCTAAGTCTCCAGGAAGAGGAAAAAGAGAAAAGCTTCTACTTCTGAGTCAATATTTTTATTTTTTAAGGACGCCAAACCACATGTGCAATCCTTTCGTTCTTTTTGCTTCTGACGAAGGATGTTTTTCTGCAGTAGCTCTCTCTTACAGACAAGGAGATGTGGCATCCTGGTTGCCCTTACGTTGAAACCCTTTTTCTCAGAAAAGGCTACTTTTCACATCTTGTCCAAAACTTGCTACCACTGCCAAAGGCAAACCAAATCAGCAATGTCTCTGCTTTCTCCACACGGCAACAGATACAGTCAAACTGTGAAAGCACTGGGCTTAATGTTAATGCTTTCCTTGCTGCTTCACAAAGTTCCGTGAAGTATCCACGTTTTCAAGGAGAGCTCCTAGCTCCTCTTTTGGCTGCCAAAATTAGCTGCCTGTGCGGCAGCAGCAATTTGAACAAGGTGACTTTGAGTAGGTGACATTGGGTTGTATTTGAATCTTGAAGAGCCAAAGAACTTTGAATGATGACAAGTTCAATGTTACAGGGAGCTTTCTGCTTGAATACCCGAATGCCATTTGGAAAGAGCGAGCTAAATCAGGCAACTCTTCAGAAGGATTCGAGATCCAAGAAGACCTGTTTTTGTCGGCTACACACGATAGAAAAAGAAGGGCTGTCCACAGCTGTCAAGCAGCTCACATTGTGTTGACCTCTTACCATTTACTTCAGTTTGTGGTAGCAAAAGTTGGTTGAATAATATTCCGAGTAAATGTAGAAAGGTCACCCTTATATCTGTACAGGTTAAAACTGAGTTTATGAAAGCCTGTTCCCGCATTTGCTGTCTGATATTGAGAGCACAGGGGCAGCACTTTTAGAAGAACCGCATTACAAATGTACTTTACCTTTGAACTTACCAGAATTCAGGAATTCTGGAGTTAAAACTCAGGACAAGGCTGTGCCAGCTGTGCTCTGCTTTAGTAGTCTCTTTGGATCCAAGACTAATCCCAGAGCAAGCCATTACTCACAGCTAGCGTGGCTGGCACGCTTGGCCTGTACCAAAAACCCCAGGCAGAACAGGTATTCTCCTGCTTGCTTAGATTCTCCGAGCTGAAGATCTGGGAAGACAAGTGCATCAGTCTGTAGCAAATATAATATGGCTTGGGTGATTAAAACTGTCAGGTAATATTGCATATTGAATGGAGACTAGTTTGTGATTACCGTGAGGATTAGAAAGTGTAATCTTCATTAAAACATCAGTGGATTTACTGCTGTTTGCCTTGGAACAAGATATTTGCTCAGAATTTTCTAGTAAGTAAATTCAGCAAGTGCAGGGCAATTTAAAAGAGCAGAGCTGAATAGTGTCATAGCTTATTCTGCAGGAAAGATGTCGGAATGATCCCTTATGTCTGACAGATGCACTGGATCTAATTCTGTTGGCCTGGATCACCTGCACTCACATAAATGTATTAATCACCATCACTTAAATTGGCTTCCTTTGGCTCAGGTGTAAGTGGTGACCCAGTGTTTTTGTACTGTGTAAGGATCGTATTTTCTGTCCCTAAATATATTATGTTTACAAAATTCTGGATTCTAGAACTCTCTCCTTTGTAAGGCTTGAAATGCATTTTGAGCAAGGCTTTTATCCATCCCACAAAGGCTTTTAAATGTGATCCCTTTCTAATGTGGGCTGTATTTCCAAACTCAGTAAGACCACTGACATGCTTTGCTCAGGATAGAAATCATTCTTTAGAGAATTGTGGTCTCATATTGTTCTGATGAGGATGCTGATGAATATCCCACTGATAGGCACTGAGTGAACGATCCAGAGGACAGCGTGTTCTTTTGATACAACTGACCAGAGATCAAGGTAATGGTTTCATTTAACCTTCTAGTAACACTGCTACTTTTGTGAACATAATTTAAGGAGATTTCAGCCCAAGTATATAGGAAGAGTTCCTCTTCTCATACTTGCGGTGAAATCAAAAGGATTCCTATTGGCCAGGAATGTGCCCCAAAGTTAAAGAAAACAAAGAAAATAACAAAATCACATGGTTTCTCAACCCCTAGAGGATGTGGGATCTTCATATTGACATAGATTTTTCTTAGCAGTGTTTGCAGTAAAACACTGAACTACCAAAGCTGAGTGGTGAGTATAGTGAACCTGCCATAGTCTTGTCAAGTTTACTTCCTCCTTCTAAAAGTCCCATTTCCTCACAGAATTCTGACTCCAGTTGTACATTGTTAACCCCCATGGACAAGACTGCATAGAATTAACTGGTATAGGAGCAAGCCCTTAGCTTCTATTCCACCGTTCAAAATAGAATCTCAGCTTGAAAACTTGCTGCTGTTTTTTGTTTAAAATGTTACTGCCAGTCCCTTATACTGAATCTAACTTTGTTATTAAATAGCTGACATGCATTTTACTCAGAGATTATTAAAGAATTCCTTGAATTCCAATTCTGTAATTCGTACAGCATGTAGCTCTTACTCAGAAAAATCATCCAGTAAAACACAGCAAAACCAACTGATGGCAGTAAAGAAGCTTGGATATAATGACAAGGGTGAACTAGGAGCAGATTCTGTGTCTTTCTTTGCCTGTGTATTTGCATTGTAAACATGGGAAGTTTGATCAGTACAGCTTCCAAATTGTCCCATCTGCAAAAACTTGAGAGTAACTTCCTCCGATTTATTAAGCATCGTGTTCTTTTACTGCTGAGTGTAGGAGAGCTCCATATTCATGCTGAATATTTGGTTTTAATTCCTGCACTGGAGAGAATTTCTCCAATGGTTCCTAAGTTTCTCATCACTCTGTCTTCTTCCCCCCCTCACTACTACCTGACCCCACTATGGATCTCAACTGTTGTTTTACCTTGTTGATGTTTTGTCTATATTTGCTTTAACCAGATGCCCCTCTTTGCATGCAGCACTGGGACTCATCCCCTCTCTCCTATCAACAATAATTAGCCTTGTAAGACTAATGGAAGAAATCGTGTCTAATTACCCTGTTGAAGGCCCAATTATGTTATTAACATTTGTGGGCTATAAGCTAATGATGAGGAGAGCCTCTCATTTGCATAGCATTAAGTTAATTGAGCTGGAAGCTATGGGGTGGATAGCAGTGATGATAGCAGGATTCTATTACAGAATGGATAATGATGACCGGAGCAGGACGATTCACCTGACAGGTTTATTAATTAACAGCTATCTGATTACCTAAAAGAAATGGCAAGTGGCAGTCCTTCTGAAAGAAGCTACAGTATTTCTTTTTTTTTTTAATGAAAGATGCTATATCACCGCTGATGTTGTGGGGTGATTTATGGTTATGGCAGTGTGAGCTCTTTACTGGGATCCTACACGAAAACCTGTTCTGGGTGCCTCCCTGCCCTTGCAAAAACGTGCTGCGAAGGTCTGATGTTTCTAAATATATCTGATTCTTACATGGTACATGAAGTGGGGCTGTGCCAGGGAATTCGTGTAGTTGTAGGAACGGTGCATTCTGAAATTCCTTAATTGTTATGTAATCTGGGAGCTTTGCCCTTTGAAGAACCAGAGGATTTGATTTTGTATGTTTGGGGTTTTTTTTTCGTTATGGTGTTAGGCAAGATTCTGTTGTATTAGGGAGAAAATAACTATAAACATTCAACGTTTCACATTTTCCTGGTATGTACACACTGCGAGTGAAGGTGAATGCCCTTACCTTCAATTTATTTCTAGGTACAAACACTTATGCAAAATTGTTGGACCTTTTAAGGAACAGAAATCTTTTTTTTTTTTCTTTGAAACAGTTCTAAGAATAAAAATCCATCTTTTTCTTTTTCATTACATGTCAGGTTCTGTCTGGGTAATTCCAAACACATTGTAATTCACAACAGATTGAGACAGAGTCTTGTTTGAACTATAGTATCTTTTAGATGAAAAAACCCACTCTGTTTAAAAGTTGCCTGTGCAATCAGTCCAAGGCTGAGTAACTTCCTACACAGTTATTTGTTGTTAGAAGCCCACACCTCAGTTCTGAATGTATCTGAATGTCAAAGATAGCTTCCAGGCAGCAGGTCTTTTTGGATTTTTTTTCAGCTACATTGAAAAGCCCATTATTAAATCATGTGAACTCCGGATCTCACCTAGTGACTGAGATCCCCAGTTCATCCTGCAACAACCTTTAACCAGACTTAACCTAGGAAAAAAGAGAACACTACAAATTTAAACCTTCCAGGGAATGACTTTTTTAATCCATTTAGGTGGCCTGATGATTAAATAGTAATAGATTTGTGAGGAGTAAAGACCTATAGATAAAAATCACCATTATATTGCTGTTGGAGAATTCAAATGTGCAGTGTTTCCCTGCACTTCATGACTGCCATTTGTTGGGTACAAAGAACTGAGCACATTGTCCTGATCTGATGTGGTAAAGAGGACAAAATTTTGGTTTAGTAGATACACAGAGACATTCACAAATCACCATGGCACTTTCGGTCTAAAGGAGAAGAAAAATGAAAAATGAAAGGTGAAGGAAGTAATCTGGGAGAATAGCTCCTGGAGACAGCTAAAAGTCTGAGCTGGTTACTGGTCATCACTCAGAGCTGCCAGAAAGAGGAGAGTCCAGTTGGTTACCACTGACTGAGGGTGGATTATTCTGTGTAGCTGTGGACACCTGTGTGATGTGGAGCAAATGAGGGAGAAGTGTTCGTGTAACATTTACAAGGGAGCATCTTCCAGCATGCGATGGTAGAAAGCCTCATGTCTTTGGTTGTATAGAAGTTACCCAAAAAGGTTGTTCAGGAAACCTAACACAATGAAAAAATGTCTGCTGGAATTTAAACCCTACACCCTCCTGGTCCTCATGAACTTTCTGTAATCGCTTCCCCACACAGTCAGTGTTGGATACAAATCTCCCTACTGTATAAATTAGGTTTTCTGTAAGGTGTTCTGTAGTTTGCCACAGTGTCTTGCTGTATAAAATAGACAAACGCAGCATCAAGCCAAGACCTGATAGATCAGAAATTATGTATTTAATTCAGAGTTCTGTATGGAGGGCTCATAAAAGCTTGATCATGATAGAGGGGCCAATAAACATTTGGGCACATAAATATTTCTGTAGGAAATGGCTTTGTGAAACATTTAGTTGTTGAGTAATAAGAACAACAGAGAAAATCAGAAGAGCCGAAATCTCTAGGTGCTAATCTGATGGCTTGTGTATGTTGCAATGATAATAATGTCAAGAGAAATTTTTATTTGGCCAGTAGCAACACGTACACTGAGTCCTACTCTTTTTACTAATGTCTTCGTGTTCTTGTGCTTGCTACGCTTGCTACCTCTGCTGCTCCAAAATTCACCTTTAAACCTAAAAAAGCAGAGGATGAGATGTAGGGGTGCTGAGCTACTCCCCTGTTTGGACATGAAGTTGTAAATCCTCTTGGATTTGCATGAGCTGAGTGTTTCGAGCAGACAGGGAGCCTGTTGGAGTCTCAGGCAATGATTGCTTCACTGGAGGAATGGATCAGAATCTCCAGAAGGCCAGGCAGCATTTGTTGTCAAGGCTGGATGGCAAGGGCAAGTGTAACTATGGGAGGATTTCAGAGGAAATGATGCCCATTCTTCGTCTTTTCTTTTTCTGGAACATCTACGACTTGAGTATTTAGGCACCAGTCCAGCCAGACAGCACAAGGTAATATATTTTAGAAAAGCACACATCAAACTGTATTTTAAATGGCCAAATTGTAGAACAAGACATTCTGGCAACACAGCTGGTGCTCTTATCATTCTGTAGGCTAGAAAAATAAGAAAAGAACCTGTTTAAAAAAATAGAAACAACCTAGGAATAGCTAATCAGGTTAGAAGTGATGTTTTGGCTGCAAGGATTTTGAGGGCTGTAGAGAAAAATAGAATAAGATTAGAAAATGTTTGTCCATCCTGTATGACAGATGTGGGAGAAGATGTGATCATTTGTTACTTCTATTTTTTTTCCCCCTGAAAACAGCAGCAGCAATGAGCTGGCAGGCACAGTGAAATGCAGTTAGCAAAAGTAATAGGAGTTGAAAGTTTGACCTTTTTGTGATGGAAATTTGATATGAAAAAAGGGTCTTTTGATAATCTTTCTATCCAATCAGATATGGGTGATGTCTTGATCCTGTTTCCTCATTTGCATGCTGACTGATCTGATTTGAAAACCCAATCATTCAGAAATATTGGGACATCAACAGAAATGTTACAAGCAAGGAGCTGTTTTATCTGAAAGGTCTGCAGGGTGTCATCTCTTGTTTTTCACTCCAGTGGCCTGATCTCTTCTTCATGATTCCGTGTTTTTATTGGCAGGATAAGTTGAACATATTGAAATGCAAATAGCCCTTTCCACATTGAACCAAAATATAGGAGGGTTTTTTTCTGTATGACTGATTGTATCTGGGCACTTCAAAAGCAACATAGAAAACATTTGCTGCAGTGCCTCTGAATTCTTGACATTGCCAAGTTCTGAGGGTTCCTGGTAGCAAGCATGGGCAGAAAGTGATTCCTGGGCCTGCAGCTCACCTCTGCTTTTTCCCCATGTAAGGGTCACATCGATGCAGCTCGACACTTCTGGGACCAGTGTGTGAGGTCATTTAGTTTGCCTGCATGGACACACACACACACACACACACACACACACACTTTGTTGTTCTCCTTGGTGCTGAGTGTTACAAATGTACTTCACGGATTTTACCAAACTGTGGATGTGTTTAATCCAACAGTGGCATGATTCAAAGCCTGCCAAGATCACATGTTGGCTTTCAACTGTGTGTATAACTGTCCAGATGATTATCTGGCTAGTCAGATTTCAGATCCTCAGCACTGCTCACTTAGGTGAGTTTAGGATCAACTTTATCTCCCAGACAATTTAACCTTTCTATTTTCTAGAACAGGCAATCTAATTTCCATTTTACTCAACCACACAGTGGGTTAATGGCAGGTTTTCCTGCTGTGTAACTGATGTCATTATCCCTTATTTCAGAGAATACTTGCTAAACTAATGTCTTAAGCCAAAGTTTTGCATTACTTACTTAACCCAGGAGCTAGAGACAAGCTAACAACATATTTGGAATAAAGGAAATTATTTAAGGTAATTCTTTTTTGTCATACTACTGGTTTAACATGAAGGTCAAGCTATATGAGAAATCTTTTTTTTAATTATTTTTAGTGCCCCAAGATTTTTTTTCCCCACCTGTTTCTCCATGTGGACAACCCCTAGCCTGCTGGTCTGAGTGCTGGCCTGGGAAAGCTTCTCCTTTCTGGAGCATCTTAGGTTTGCTTTACCATGGTGTTCCTTGGGTGGGTGACAATACCCCCGACTGAGGATGCACAGAGGTTCACAGTCTTTGTCACTGAGCTACAGAAATAGTGTATTTACCCAGTTTGTTCTTTACTCAATAGATTTCAGGGTGTAACCACAAGTTAGTGTGTGTGTCTGTGATGTTTATCTGACAGTACCTAATTTCTTCAGCAATACATGTACTTCTCTATATGGGTTGGGGATTTCATTGCTAGAAGAACGTACCTGGTTTTGACTGAGGACAGGAGTAATGTGACTGCTAGGGCTCTTCAAATCAAGAGAGTCCATTTCATCCAATCCTGTGGGCTGTCAGCTCAGGGGGGGGGAGTGCTCTGTAAAGCAGATAAAATGGTAAATTCCCCCATTCCTTGTGTGATAAACTAAAGCTGTTGGTATGACCAGCCAGCACGACTCGGCAGCTCTGCGTTCTCCTAGATGGGAAACAAACCTCCTTCATCTCGTGCATTTTAGAATAGCGAACCATGGAAGTTAAAACATGATGTATTACTCTAGATAACCACAGCAACCTAGCTTGCCCTTGCTGGATGTTTTTAAGTGTATTTCCCTCTCCACCACCCTCTTGCTCCTCACTATTAGTAAAAAACAAGGGCAGTTTAGTGTACCAATATTTTCTCTGCGGTGAAGTCAGCATAGAATATTAGTGTCCAAAAAGTTGTAAAACAAAAGACTATCATATGTTGCACCTTTTAATCATGTAATTGCTGAGTGACATTTAACTCTGAGGCTTTAAGTTACTCCTTTGTCAGCCAGCCTTCTCCTTCTGCCCCTCTCATTCCTCCCTCCTCCCAAAGCAACCTGCTTTTGCAGAGTAGTGCTTTAACTACACTGAAGTTTGGCTGGGCTTCTACATATTACAGCAGCAACACGAAAGCAAACAATTGAAGTATTTGAGAACAATGAAATATGTATGGCTATCTGTGACAGCCCTATAAAGCAGAGCAATTAGCCGCGTAATCCGAGAAAGCCAAAGCGACCGGCAGCCCACGGTTCCCTATTAGTTAAATGCTTTTTGTACGTCCTCATCCCATCAAATCAACTAACACTTCCTTTAATTGGTTCATGAATTATACAGCTTGGCTGCATTATAATTTAATCACCAGTAAACATTCCTGGGGCCCGCTGTAAAGTGTATAGCGCTCATTAATTCCTTAATTTCAGCAGATGGAAGGGGAGATCGGATGAACGGTGGCAGTACAGAGCGCCTTGGGCAATGGAAGAAGGAAAAAAAGGTGGGGGGCCGTTTAGGTTTTTTAAGGGCTGTCAGAAACTCAATCTGTGAGCTGTCAGCAGCTTGGACCCGTTTCCCCCCCCCACCTCCCCCCTCCTTCACCCCACCTACTGCTGCAAGTGACTGACGGATTCATATGGAGGCTTGTCAACCCGTCTTTAAACATCAAGCCAGCGGGTAAACCAAGCCCAATGTAAATTAATTCTTGTCTTACGGGCCCCCCTTTCTCTGTCCCCATGAATATTTCATGGCGGGCAGCATAAATATTAATTCTAATAGCTCTGCACAGTGGTTATTATTTCTGTTTTATGACAAATATTCATAAAATATTCAGGACCCTTTTTTAGAACATTTACACACTTGATTGTGAAATTTTCCAGCTTCCTGGGGACACAGTAAACATATTGGGGTTCTCTTGATGGACTTTTTTCTCTCTTAATTAATACTACGCCACATTAATATTTAATCAGATTTAGTTTTCTTTTCCCCAGAAGTGAACCCTATTACATTTGAGGATTTATTTGACAGTATTTAAACAGGGAATTTTTATTCCCTATTATGAAATTGGTTTCTTTTGACACATATATAAAATGACACATTATAATCCATTCTTTTATTCCCTCCCCTTGCCCCCGAATCATACACTTTTTTGGCGTCATTTATTTCAGTTATTTTATTTTATTTTACATACCAAATATCCTACCAACAACAAAAGTGAGTGTTTAAATGATGGGGGTAGAGGGAGTTTAATGTAGCATTGTATAGGAACACTTAAGATTAAACGTCATTTACCATAAATTTGGTTCTATTTCTTTAATAAGGAAGGAGAGTATAGGTTTCCTTGTTAGGAGCAGGGGGTGCTAGAGAAAAGCTGCAGACGGGTAGCAAAGGCATCCGTTCTGATATGAGTTTGCTAGTGCTTAACCCTGGAGTTCTTCCTCCACTCAAGATTTGCTTTGCAGAATCTAATTATTGCAGGGAAGGGTTGCAAGCATCTAAGGAAACATGACTGCGTTTGGGGAAGCAGGTCCGGGTTCCTGACCTCTGGGGCTGCAGAGGCTTTCGATTATCTGAGACTGCGTTTGATTAACCTTGCGGGTAGTGGAAGTGGTGCCAGCCACATTACTCTAAAGCAGCCCTGGCTGCCATCTTATTCTGTGATTCATAAAGCACCGCTGGAATCAACTCCAGGGGGAATGCAAAGATGCTGGAATAACAGCTGAGAGTAAGGAGGAGGCAAAGAATAAAAATGAGGGGAGAAATGTAAAGCAGTTTTGAAAGGAAGTATTAATGCATCCAAGCCACTTATTACATCTGGAAAGAGTTAATATTGCCTTTGCAAAAGAAGCTTTAAAAATGCATTCAGGCCCCTGGAACGAAACCGTTTCCTCTGTGCGTGCTCCTTTCGCCGCGCTCCTGCAACGTTCACACGGCTCTTCAGACCCCTGTCGCGTGGCACGGCTCTCGCTGCCGAAAGGCCCGGGGTTCTTCACTGGTGGAAATCTCTCTGATGCCAATGGAGCTACTTTGCTTCATCCCAGCTCGAGATCCAGCCCATTGTTCTGTGGAAGAGACAGAGAGTGCTGCCCGGCGGGGCTGCGCCCCTTCTCCCTGCATAAGTCGGTGTGGCACCCGCTGAGATGCTGCTGAGATACCAGCCTGGTGGGGTGGGATGCGGGAGGGACCCTGCCACCTCGGCTGTCTGGACTGGTGGAGGCTGAGCACATCTAACTGGTGGGTGGAAAGCATCTAACAGGGTCATTACTCTGCGCTGCTGCTGAAGAGAAGGAACATCTGCAGCTATGAAGGATGTTGTTCATCTCGCTCCCCTGGCCAGAAGCCATGTCCTGGGAATAGTGCCCCACTTAGCTGCCTTTTGTAGTTATTCGACAGAAATGCATCCATTTGAGAAGAGAGATCCAGTGTCTGGAAATAGCTTGTCATCACATGAATCATTATAGGAGCTCGATGAGCAAAACACTTGTGCCGATTAACCTGCGGTTTAGTGTTTATGCAATTTATTTTCCCTTATGGTCCAAACCTAGAGGGTGAAATTACTTCCCAAAATAGAATCAAGCATCTTTCGTAAGAAGCTATCCCAGAAATTGAAAGACATCAGTGAATAAAACCTCCCAACAGCTCCTTCCATAAATAAGAGATAAGGATCATTTCATCCCTTGCAGAGACATACAGAAACAATATTTAGGGTGGGAAGTAAGCTAAGCTCTGTGTCCAGTCAGTAGTGCAGCCTCAGAAGATCATTTGTAGTCTAGTTGCTCATGGGCAAAATACCTGGTTTGTAGCTGCCTTGAGAGAAAACTGAATGAGACTAGGGAAGAGGTAGATGGGATCTATGTAACCAGTTTAATTTTAGGAGGGGTTTTGAGGATGCAGGATGTGATTATAGAAATATAATGTGCCTGCGATCCTGTGGCTGGGCCCCTAGCTCTTGAGAAGAGGCTTAGCCAAGGTTTCATGTTCAAAGTGTCTTCATACTACAGGAAAAGGAACATTCCTTAGGGGAACTGAGTGATCCAGGTCAGATACCTCCAGCTAGAAAGGCAACAAAGTTAAGATGACCTGGGTTTTATCTGGGATTGGCCACTTGGATTCCAATCTTAACTTCCTTGTACCTGCCAGCTTGAACCAGTAACTTGATTTGCCATGCTGTTGGGATAATTCAGTGGTGTTGCCCAAGAAAAAGACCTTTTTGCAATGCAGATTGTCCTTGTATCTTGGCCAAGCCTGCCATCCTCTCTGGTTTGTGGTCCCTGTACGATCCAGAAGTTTGTAGATGTTTTTGCCTTTTTGGGAACTTTTACAACCACGTGATCAGCTCCAACAGTGACTCTTATCGTTCAGCCATGTTCAGGACAGTTGCTAGAGATGGTCCTTGTCTCTCTGCCAGGTCAGGCCACAGTGCTCCCCACAGCTTTTCCATCCTTTTGTGAGGACTGTGTTATCTCATTCTCCACCCGCTTTGGCTCTGGTTTATGAATCAAAGGGAGGAGCTTGTGTTCGTGCCAGCGATCACATAAGGAGTTTACCTGTGGTAGCCTTTTAGAGAGCTGCTGCATCCATGCCCTTCAACAGCCTCATCTCCTTTTCAGTTTTATATCTCAATTACAGAAATTGTAGCCATTGCATTGCCAGAACTAAACCCTTCAGGAGAGTAACTTTCCATGGGGAATTGTGCATCAAATAACACTGTACTGATGTCTCCACAGTGAGCAAGATAGGAAAGGTTCCATTTTTCTAGCTTTGAATTGGGATATTTTCTGTTTGCCTGGAAAAGAGGGTAACTTTGTGTCCCTCCCTCTACTTTCTTCCTTTTTCTATTTCCCTTTCTCTTTGGCTCTGATTTAGCTGGGGCTCTGTCAAACTTCTGCCAGCAAAGTTTGCTGTAACTTTGAGATCACACAGGCATCTGATCTTCACAATCTCTTTTTTTTTTTTTTGAAAGCAGACTGATGTGGTACGTTGTAAACTGCCAGGAGCACTTGCTAATTTAGTAGTTAATGACAGTCACAGAGAGTGTTTTTCTTGCCCCTGGAGAGGTTTTAGACACAGCTGGGGTAGATTTGCCACTATCAATTATGCACAATTTTAAACAAGAATTGGCCAGCAGGGGCCTCTTTTTTTTGCAGAGTGCAGAGTGTGAAGAATGGGAATATGGCAGCTGGTACCTGCCTACGAGGGAGAAGATATATAGGAGTCAAGAAAATAAGGGAAAGATTAATGGCTTACTATTTTTAAAGTTGCAGTTTCAACTCAAAAGTTTAAATGCTGTGTTAAAAGTGGCCCACTGTTGTTTGGTGGTGGTTTTGGTTTTGTTTTGTTTTGTTTTGTTTTTTAATTCAAGCATCCTAACTTTTTTGCAAGGCTTGACCTGGCCGTGGTGTAGCCACAACCAAGCCAGTAGTCTCCTTTTTTAAAAGCCAGCTAGGAAGGCTGGATTCTGTCTCAGATATCATGTTGCATTGCCTTTTCATCCTTAAATGAAAACAAGGTAAGGGTTCAATTAGATTTAATGGAATAGCTCAAGTTTCACAGACAGTGATTTTACCAAAAGGGCTTGGCTTTGGGCACCCCTCCACCAGTGTCAATCCAGGGCAACTCCAGGTAATGGGAAATGCCAAGGATGAGAATCTGGCATAAGTAAATAGCTCAGGTCTAGACCAGTCAACATCTGGATCCATCTAGGTCAGCCGCATAAAGCAACTATGTTTAAATTACAGGAGCAAAGCCAGTCAAAGGCTGTGGGTTACAGGCAGAGCTTTAGTTCTCTTGAGATGTGAAGGCAGCTGGCAAAGCAGTGGAGCTGTGCTGGAAGGTGACTATCAGTACGTGTCATCCCAAGCTCAGTGATACCAGAGCTCAGGCACACAGCACAGCCCTTGTCTGTTTTATGGCAACACTCATCACTTTTTCCATTATAGGTGCTTTAAAACAGTGATGTTATATCCACAAAACAGGAAAACCACTTCCAAAAATATTCTCCCGAGGACAACTCTGTGCACTGTCAGTTGCTAATAGCTTGGAGTAACTAGGTTGGTCATCATCTGGAAGAAATGCAGTTCAGGATTCGATGAATGCTGTTGTGCAGGTCAGAAAACCCTTTATTCACTTGCTGTATGGTGGTGACATTTTTCCAAAAATGCTGTCTCATGATCAGGTGGGACATAAAACTTCTACCACCCCTACTTTTAACTTCTCCTCTCTCCATGTGAGTAGGATAGCCATCAGGGTGCCTCGATGACTTCTTGGATCAATAGGAGACGCTGTCTGAATGCTCAGAGCGTTATATTCCACCTGTTAGAGACCTTATGCATTTCATCGTCATCCAAAGGCAACTAGTTCTCATTTGACTAGGTACACAGTGAAGGTGTCATCAACATGAATTATTTGTTGAAATTTAACCTCTCAAATATATCTGAAAGCTGTAATAGATCACAGAATCATGGAACCTCTTTGGTTCTGGAAAGCTCTGGAAAAGAGCTTTAAGATCATTGAGTCCAACTGTTATCTAACTACCAGGTGAGTGATGTCAAGTACAGTGAGGAAGAGGCAGGGTTGTGTCAGCACAAGATTTATTTATTTTTTGTTTTAACAGTTGTGTCTCCAGTTCTATTATCTGTGAAAGATGGCTCACAGGGCTGGACCTTCTCTCACATCCCTCTCCTGGGAGAGACAACAACAGAGAGAGGATGGAGAGCTTTGCTTACAAATCACTTGGCTTCAGTCCTGCGTCTAGCAGCAATGTTGCCACTCAGTGGTACTTAGGGGGACATTTGTCCTCAGAGACCTGGGCTGAGAAGCTCCACCGAGTTACACCCCGCAGAGCACCAATTTGTAACTGGAAGCCAGTGATTTTTGGTTGCTGCTAGGTAGATGCTGAGCCTGCGATGCAGGAGGGAGGATTTTTGGTGCCTCTCTGCCCAGCTCTCCCCGGTGAGCACCTCACCTTGCTGCTGACTGACGTTCCTCACCCGTGGTGGAGCTGAGCGAGCAGTGTGCCAGCTCGGGAAGAGGAGCTGCGCGAGATGCTAATCGAGCAGGATAATGTAGTATACTTTGATATGAGGCTGTGTTTCCTCACCTCCCTGTCTACCATTTCTGATGACATCTTGTTTCATATTTCCCCTTGATAGAAGTTGTGACACATTACAACATACAAAGCCTGGCTGATTTCTAAAGCGAGCTCTACAGGGGATGCATTTATGGGAAAAAAAATTACACTCGGTATGTGAAAGGGGCCAAGCTCTGCTTGGAGATGAATCCAGTACTTGTAGAGAGTTCCAGTTACTGCTGTAAATGCTGGATCAATGTCATGAGTACAACCCTCCATCTTATGAGGTTTCCAAGAGAGATCCAACAAACACGTTAGCTGGAGAGTCAAGTTCATTACATGATCAGGGTCATAGTAGCCTGAGAGAGGGACACAGGTGAGATGTTGCTTAGAAGTACCTTGAGGAGCTGGAGGAGATGTATCACAAACACTTCACAGAGAGTGCATGTGTGTCAATAGGCTTTACTCATGTGAGTAAGCCCCCTGGGGCTGCATAATAGGCTGTGTGTGGTATGTGTCTCCTTCAAAATGATAATAAAGCTTTCTAATTGGAAGTATTTTAAGTCTAGACTGTAGTTCTGTCAGTGTTTTTTCCCTTCATCTTTTTTTTCCAGCTTCTGAAGGATTTTAAACTGACAGCCCTGGGGAGTGTTGTTTTCTCTTATCTGTAGGAGCTGAGCGGTGTGGCAGGGTAAGGCATCCCACCCTCCACTGCAAGGACCTTTGGATTAGGAGTTTGTGCTGCTGTGTGCTGTATTCTGTGTGTGCCATTATATGCTGTGTGTGGGGGGAAAAAAAAAATTCCATATTAGCAAGGATGTCTATACTCTCCCACATCTTCCCCCTACACTCTTCTTTAATGGTGACACCAGGCTGGATAATAAGAAGCATCTTGTATAAAAAGAAGGGAATCTCAGACAAGCCTTTCAGAGTTCATTTTGTTGGCAGCTTTTTAAGTGGAGTTTTTTAGGCTCTTCTGTTTCAAATACCATAATACTTTTTGAGTTAGTAACTATGAATTACGACAAGCTTTCTTGATATGCCAGGTTATAATCCTTCAGTGGTTTTGTTTATTTCAGAATATAATAGGAAGCCGTATCAATTATCATGACTGTATAAATGTTGTTCCTCTCTACTAGAATATTCATCTTGAGACATATCATCAGATGTTACCTGTTCTGACAATCACGTTTTTGTGCCATTGTTGGGCAACGGTAACAAAGGAAAACAAAATGTTAAGAGTGTAAGGGATAAAAGAGTGTTGAAACTGTTGTTCTTTTCCTGTCTTTGGAATCTCTGAGATCTTGAATGTTTTATTCCTGGCTGCTATTTTGTTACCACAGTGTGAATAGAAGTCATTATCTGTAAACATTTGAAAAGAGAGATGATTTTCATAACTTTAAATCCTACAAGGGATTCTAGTAATCTGCTATGTGCATGCCAAGGTAAAGCTCAGCCTTTCATCTGGTCTGATCCCACCCAGTCAGTGTAAAATGTTCCTTTGGTGAATGTCTAAAGCATACAGTCTCTTTTGTGAGAGGCAGACAAAAAATGAAAATAGGAAGCGTGGCCTTGAAGGCAGCAGCAGGAGAAGGTGTATTATAAAGAAAGATGTATTTACAGCCTCCAGGCCATCCTCAGTTGGTAAAAGTTTATTTTCATAAGTTTTCAAAGGAAGCCTTGTTTTTTATTTTGTTGAATTAATTGAATGTGATTTTTGCCTAGATCTGCTTTAGTCTCCAATAGCTGGGGAACAGGGGACACACATCTGCTCATCCTCAGCAGTTTGTCAAGAACTTTCTGCTGAAGAGCTTTTGGACTAGAATATAAAATTAACAGCACCATTATAATGAACCAAATTGCCAAGGAAGAGTCAATATGAGATGGGCACAACAGTTTATACTCACCAGTGCAATGTGTCTGGGGTCAATAATGGTGACTATTGTTTCCTGGCTCTGCATTCTGAATTTTTGGTTTTCTGGTTCCTAGATTCAGATCAGGGCTTTTGTGTAGCCTGTATGAACTGAGTTGGCAAGTCCCACTCCATCCCTTGGTGAAAACCTGTTCACAGCGTGGAACCCACATCACTGGCACTGAGGGTGTGACCTTTTCAGGTGCTGATCAGCTATCTCTTGTTCGGACTCAACGGGAATTCCAGATTTTGATCTTGAAATCAAGCACTAATGTTTCCTCTTTAGCAGTCTCAACAATGAGGCTTCTTGTCGAGTGGACCCTGCCATCCTGAGCTGCCTCCCGTGCCCTGGTGCTGCTCAGTGCTAATGGAAGGGACGGGGAGTTGTCAGCATCATAATATGGCATGTATTAAGCCTTGTTGCTCATTCTGTTTTTAAGAATGAGCATTTAAGAATTCATTCTTTTCAATTTAATTTTCATTTAATTTAATTGTCTTAAAAAATTAAGAACGCAGGACAGGACTGGGAGACAGGAGGACTCCCCCTGTGGGACTCTGTGGGGAGGCAAGGGCAAAAGGAGTGAAACTGGACTAAAACAAGAGGAGAATCCCTTTGGTGGGCACTGAGTTGTGCAGTGCAGTTATTAGGGAAGGATGCATAATGCTGGCAGAGAAGCTCTTTTTCTGTCCTTGACAGGAACAGCAGCAATTTTTTACTTACCTTGTGCAGAATGTCATTGTGACTGCATGTGCTGGTTGGGTTGAGAAGCTGGATCCAGAGGAAATCCAGAGGCAACGGCTGGGTTGTGAGCGAGCTGTGACAGCCTGAAATGGGCTCCAGCTGTCTCTCAGTCACTGGTGTCCACACTGTGTTGTCCGTTAAGGCCTTTCAGCCCACAGCACCACATATATTGTGTGTCAAAGAGCTTCTGCCTTGAAGAACCAGAGAAGAGAGGTCCTGTGCGCACGCCAATGTTGTCTGATGCTGCAGGTTTGAGTGGTACTGCCACTGCCGCGTCTGTGTGTGCCGTTCGTTTGAGTAAGGATTATCTCATACTCTGAAGGTCACAAGTGATGTTCTCTGGATGTTAATGCACTCGATTGTTATGTTCTCCATAGGGTATTTTTCTTTAATCTCCCCTATGAATCCATCATGGAACGACTGGCTCAGCGGAGGACGGATCCCGTCACTGGGGAAAGGTTAGCGCTCATCTCTGATCTTTAACTTTTTTCAAGACTGCCAGTGAGATGAAAGCACCAGTTAGACTTCACAGAAATCTAAGGAAACTCAGGAATATTGTACTCTTGCTTAGGGAATCCTTAAAAGAGAAGTTAAAACTTTCATAGCAACTCAAGTACCAACCAACCTACCCGCAGCAACCAGCTCCTGTTCTCAGAACAGGGCACTTCAAAATCTTGGAGCCTGAAAGCTACAGTAGCTCAGGTCTAACATTTTAATGGTAACTAAATTGGTTGGTAAAACAACGCTGAGGGAAGATGTCTGAAAGCCAGCCTAAGTGCAGATGGTTTTCAGACATTCCCATGGGAATTTTGAAGGCTTCCCAGCTGGGGGAAATGGAAAAGTTGCTGCATTTTGCTTTCCCCAGCTCCTGTGATGGTTGTGTCTGCTGTGAGATATTAATGTATTTCCTGTTCAGTAGAGCAAACTTGTTTGAGTCACTGAGTCACGGTGGGACTGGGTTCTTGGACGTGGCAGCTCATCTCACTGGCAGTCACATCACCTTGCTTCACCAGTGACCTTCAGGTTTACTGTCTTTTCCACCCTTGTTTTTTTGGGAAGAACTAACGATGAAACATCTTCCTAAATACCTGCTGGAACTGGTGTGGATTTGCAACTTCACTTGTGCTCTGTTCTTCTGATTCTCAACACTTAAGTTTTAAACCACTATTTTACTTTCCTAATGGTTCAATGCATCCTATTGAATCAAAGGCAAATCCTGAACCCTGCAGGATTAAGGCCATAAATACTGGATTTGTCCCAAAGTGATAGATGATTATTCAGACATCTCACTCGAGGTGCAACATTAACTTGTGACAGCAGCAGTGATTTGCTGCAACTGTTCTCTTTGTTTTAGTAATAAGTGATGCAGTTGTTCAGAAGAAATGAACAGTATGAAGCAAATCATTCACACATCTTTGCATTTCTTATCATTAGGATTAGCCTGCTCAGTATCTGCTCCAGTTAACACGCTTCCTTCTTCCAAACCCTGGGTTTTACTCCTTCCAAATTCATTGTGAATTGAATTGTTTTAGATGCTGTATCTAATCCTCAGCATTATGTTAAACCTGCACCGCTGGCTACAGTGCCGTGAAGAGGGTGGCCTTCAGCTGTGCTCTAAAGAATTCTAGTGTGGGATGAACTCCGTGTCCACATCTCTGTACCAGCTGGAGCTGTAATGCAGAGACACGGGGACTCCACTTCTCTCCTCGGTTTTGCATCTACCCCAAGAGTTTCAGAAAATACAGGAAGAAGGATGAAGTGGGTTTGTCTTAGGGCACGGGAAACATTCACTCAGAATTACCGTGGCAGGAAATTTAAGTACATGTTTGCAAAAGAGCTTTTAATGAGTGTTGGGAGCTTTTGGCAATGCAGAAACACTGAATTCTTTTTGGTGTCAGCTGCCTGGGCAGACTGAGCTGGGCTGCAGCACTGCTACAGGGCTCCGGAGAGGAAAATCCTCTGCCTTGCTAAAGTCTGCTGGTTGGTTGAGGGAACCTACAGCTGAGAATTCAGGGAAACCAAATTCTAGCATTTTGGAAATTAGAAATAACCAAAACCTACCTCAGAGCACGTTACGCTCTTTTTATCTTCAGCTACTATAAAAAGACGTTAACAATTACATTCTACCTGGTGTCCACCCAGAAACAGAGACAAAGGTTGAGTATTTGTGTCTTCTTCACTTCCAGGGATCTTTAGCAGTAGCATCATTAACCCTCCTTGCAGTGGCTTCTCAAGAGGAAGCATCACCCAGCTTTAAAGCCTGAGCTTGTGGTGATTTGGAGACCGTGTCGAGCAAGGGCTGCGCTGCTGCTGCCCTTCTGATGTTTGCTGGAAGCCCTCAGCCACACGCCTGCTGAGAGGAAATACTTTCAAAATTTAATAGTGGTGATCCCAGCCCTGCTGCTGCACTTTGGAATCTTGGCAGGAAAGTCTGAGAGCCTTAAACATGTTTTGAGTTACAGGTCCTTCAGCGGTGCCTGCCCACAGGCTGTGTTTGTGCTCACTGATTAAGAGAACGAAGTTTGGCAGTTTCCTCCTGCCTGATGTCCAGCATCAGCATAACAGTAAATCACAGCAAAGACTTTAAACAGGTGCTAAGGTTTGTTAGGCTTTTTTAGATTCTTTTTAAAGACAGGAATCAAAGATTACAAGCAAAACATGTTATCTTGGGGTTGGATCCGCAACAGATCTGGAAATGCTTCTGAACCTGGAGCATTGGGCACCTAATAGGGATTTCTCCACATGTCGTGTGAAGTATATAAAAACTAGCAGCACTCTCTCTGTCACCTCAAGAGAAACTCTTGGCTTTTGAGTACCCAGAATTCTTGAGAGCAGGAATGACTAATTACTCACTCTGAAATTTCCAATCCCTGTTTTAAACCCCCAACCTAGAGTAGAAAGAGGCATTTCCAAGGAACTGTGATAGGCAAAACCACGGAGTATCTTAGGAAATGGCTGCTGTGTCCTCAACTCGAGCTGAGGCAGTGGTGTTTGTATCTCATGTCCAGATACCACACTACGTTCAGACCAGCACCCACGCCGGAGATCCAAGCCCGTCTCAGGCAGAACCCTAAAGACAAGGAAGAAAATATTGAGAAGCACGTGGAAACCTATTACAGGAACATCAAGGAACTGGAGGATTTTTATGAAGATGCCTTTTATGTCAACGCTGACCAAGACCCTTATGTTGTCTTTGAGTTCATAGAAAGCTGTATCATTAATCCCCTTCCATGCAAAAAAATAAAAAGCTTATAAGTAATAAGGAAGATTTCTAGAACAGTTGATTTTAAACTTTTCCCTGTAATGTTGGTAGGACGGTCCCTGAAGTGTCAGGTTAGCACAGGCAAAGAGGAAATCAGCCAGGCTCTGTTAAATTTGAAACTCACCAAGTCGAGTGAAGTATAGAGAGGAAGAAATTGTGCTTTAGGGGAAAATTTTTCAGCTTCTGTTTTGTGATCCAAGGTACGAAGCACTGTGGCTAGGGAAGTGTCTGGGTTTAACTCAGGTATCTTTTTTCTCATTCTGTGATTTAGTGAATAGCAGTTTTGTCTTAACTATGTAATACCCGTGAAGCCAATTTGGAGAATTAAAGCTATTAGATGTGTTCATGCCTTAATTCACCCTGTGCTCTCCACCAAAACTGCAGAGGTGCTACGTGTCTACCTCACTGTCACACTCTGCTGCAAGCAAATACAACAGCAGTGGAAAAATGAAGCTTGCAGCTCCGCAGTGCATCTTCAAAGACAACTGCAGTGTTCTGAGGCCAGGGTGAAGAAGATTTTACTTCCTTGTTAACTCAGATTGTTTAAAAAGTTCTGACAAAACACACTGCAGATGCCCCGACTGTCCCTGTCACCTTGTTTCTGTATCGCAGTGCTAGGGCCAGGCAGAAAGGCTCAGAGCAACTGGAAGAAATACCCAGAGCCATAGAAAACTGGTTGCAGGTTCATCACTTTTAGAACCCAATTAAGGACATAACGAGCTGCAGGAGCAGATAAGTTACTAAATCCTGTTCTCCTTAAAGAGTAAGGCTCCCAGCCTGTGCCTGCCTTGACTGAGCTGGGCAGGCTGGTGCTCAGGGGTTTTTTTTTGGACCTGTCTGCAATGAATGCTCAGGTAAGTCTATCTTAACTGGATAAAGCACAGTCCTCTGTTAGCTAGCTCAGATCCTGGCTATGGAAGTGCACATCCTTAATGCTTCTGAGGAAGGGGTGGGATTTGTTGTTGTGGTTCAGAGGAGCACTGAGTTTGATGCCTTTATTATGTCTCCCTCTGTTTCTCCCTCTGTGTGAATGTGAATTCCACTTGAGCAGGGGGTGGGAAGGAGCTTCAGCTTTCTCCTGGAACCCCCTGCATCTGGGAAGATGCAGGAGGCTTGTGCCCTCTCCTTCCAGAGAGTAAAGGCCTCCAGGAGCCTTTTGGGTTTAGATGACTTCTCTGGTCCTGTTGTTGTCAAGAACTTTGGGTCTTTGTTGCTGTCTCTGACTGTGTGTGTTTAGGTCCCTGTATATGCCAAATTTCTTCCTTGCACCTGTAGAATAAATTCAGGTGGGAAGATCCTGGTTATGTAGATGGCTGTGGGGATATTGTATTATTCTGGGAGAGTTCAAGGTCAGAATTTGCAGTACCTTTGTGGGGTTTGGTGAAGGGGAATTGGACTTTCCAGCCTTGAGGGCAGCTTTAAAAATCTCAAAATAAATATCTTCGAAATCTAAGAAAGCCAAATCCTCTGGCACCAGAAATGCAAGCTGAGTCCTCTGCACCTCTCTCCCTGGGAAGCTCCATCTCGTAGCACCAGGCTGAGCCAGAGGCTGCTCCCACAGCACAGGGCCCAGCCACAAACCCTCGTGGAAAGCTGGGCGAGGGCATCTGTAACAGTCCTACCTGCTACAAATGTGCTGTTTGGTAACCTACTTGGGCAGCTGGTTTTTATTCTGTTGCTATAAAGATATGCTGTAGCATTCATGCATAATTGGGAGCCCTTTTATTAATAATACATGGGAAGCTCATCTCGCTAATATCACCTTCATCTGAGTGTTGCTACTAAATATTTTGATAGATGAAATGGATGGAGAGCGTATTTAAATACTGTTTGTACTGTGGCTAGGGTACAAAGGGGACAGCGCATCTTTAATTAGACAGGTACATCTGCTTAATTAATTTAGCTGTAAAGCCCTTTTTCCTCTTCATTCTTTCATCTATATGCGGGCGCTATATTAGTTCCGCTCTGCTGGTTCCATAGAAACTGAGAAAAAGAGCTCTGCTCATTGAGATGCGCTTGGCATGCCTGGGTACGGAGTCTCAGGTCAATGGTCAACCCCCAAGGGTTTGCAGCAGGCCTGAAGTGCAGAACGTAAGGGTTAGCAGAACATGCTAATACTCATGTAGAACTCTCCCTCGGAAACAACTAAAACAATTGACATTCATTTAATTACTGTAAATGAAACAGCCCCTGCATCACTTTGCATAGTAAAGCCTGTTAATACCAAAAAGGTTCAGTGGGTGGAAGGAGGAATTAGGCTTTTATAATTGGAACACAACACTCGAAAACCAATTTGGTAACTACGCTTGATTTTATTAGCATCTTATTCTGGCAAAACAAATGTTGAGCAATGATAAAAACAAGGTAAAGTGGAGGTGGTAGGAACGCAGCAGGGGTCGGACGTTACTTATTGTACAGCTTGCCCAGCTCTGAAATGGATGTCTCTTATCCCTTGGCTTTCCAAAGGTGCTTTGCAGAGAGGGCTACTTGGAGGTTGTGCTATTCCCTATATATTATACTGTTAATTACATAGTTCAGCATCAAGATGAGTCCGTCCAACTGTTCCACAAACTTTCGTGTCCACCTGCTCCAAACAACAGCTCCTTCAGCTCGCTGTGGTGCAAGGGTGGACACCCTGGGCAGGAGACCCAATCCTCCAGCACCATCTCTGCAGGGACCTCTTGTAGCTCTCAAAAGCTTTCCCCTGCCACCTCCTTTGGTTTTTCACCTTTGCCCGAGGGCTTGGGTGCTGCTTGGGTGGTGATGCCAGCAAATAAAAAACCTTAAATTGAGTTGGTTTTGCTACCATCTGTTCACAGGGTGCTGTAGAAGCTGTGGGACTGTAAAGGAAGGGCCATCAAGGTGTTCATGTGGGTCCTTGTGATTTGGTTTAGAGCAAAGACAGGCTGGAAGGTTCCTGTGCCTCACTTCTGCTTCCCAGAGGGGCAGCTGGTGTCAAGTTGATCTCAAGTAGGAGCAAACTGTGGTTATGACCCCGTTACTTCCCATCTGTTTCACAGTTGTCAAAACTGAACCTGAGAGGTGGCTCTGCCTTGTCATACCTACTTCATACAGAAAACGGTCTGTTCCCCTCTCCAAGCAGGCTCTCCTGGGTCAGTCTCCTCTTTCTGCAACAAGAACTGTTTGATTCCACAGAAGAAAAGGAAAAGTGATGTCAGGCCTCTTTCATCAAAGAAAGCTGGTTCTTTAGTCGAGTTGTTTTCTGGAGCTGGAGCGTTGCCACGCAGTGGTTTGGGAGGCCAGGGAAAGGAGGGGTTGAACCTGTGCTGGCAACGAGAAGGGAATGGCCATGTGGCTGAGGGGCACTATCAGACCCCAGGTGACAGTGGCCACACTAAGATTTTTTTCCTATTAAGCTGCCTTTTGTTTGTTTGTTTTTGTGAAGTGAGTGCTTATCTACACGGCTCCTTCTTGCCAGTCTCAGCTCATGGCACCCCACACCCCTCCCAGGAGTTCAGTCCCTTAAAATACAGACATTACAAACAAGTACTTTATTTATTTATTTATTTAGACTAAAAAAGGAGCAGGATTACAATGCTACTGTCACAGTATACAAAACATTCATCCAGGTTCGCTTCACGTTTACAAAACGTGCCGTACACACAGCATCAATATTCACAGCAGCTCTGTCAGACTCTTCCATGAGCTGGGTCTCGAAGGAAAAAAATCTCAAAACTAAAGGTTAAAACTTTTGCTTCTCGTTTAGCTTGTCGACCACACGGTCAGCCAGCTACAACACTGCACCCCAGGATGGAATTAAAGTAGCCTGAAGAGAGAACCAGATCAGTGGAGCAATGAAATGAAACTTCTCTGAACAGTTCCATTTGGATGGCTCTTGGGTTTTCCCTTTTCAGGGCTGGCCCCCAACTTTCGTGTTAAATCCAAGTGCTGCAGGGCTGGCAGAGCAGGTTCTCAGCAGTGTGAGATCCTCCTGTGATAAAGGTCCTCCCAATGTTCACGTTTGGGTTGATTCAGCCACAGCCTAGGACAGCACAGGGAATGACTCCGCTTCCTGCCCTGCACTGTAGTGTAGTTAATGAGAACAAGTGCCCTGTGTTCCGGCTGCACTGCGACAAGAACAGACATCCCCAGGCAACTGTGACACTCCTGGTGCCACTGCCTGGATCGTGACAGAGCAGCAGGACTTCCAGGTTGTCTGGGTGAAAAGTGATTAAAAACTGTGTTAGCACTGAAAAATAGCGACAGAGTAAGAATATTGCAAGTGACACCAAGGGTCTGGGAAATGTCTCCAGATTAAAGCAGGAGTTAGAACTGAGTATGAGTACAGCCAAAGATCCGCACAGATGGAAATTTAAGTAGGTGTGTGTATGTACACGAGGCTCCTTCTTCTGAGAGAAGTGAAAACTGAAGCTCCGTGGGTGCTGCTGTACGCACCCTGACCTCTGCGAGTTGTGACAAACTGTCCTGGATTGAGACTTCCAAGAGAAGGGAAGTCTGGAGTATAACCGGTGTAACTTGTGTGTTTACAGGCCTGATAGAAAGCTTCAAAAGGAAACCCAAGAGAGGGGGATAAGGACAGGGGTAGTTTTGATACTTACTTGGAGCATGTCACCTTTATTTACTGAGAACCCAAACCCACCTTTTTCCAATTAATTTAGATGCTTACTACAAATCAGACTTGTGCCATGGCTACCAACACTTTGAGGCTAGACCAGCTGTAAAGATAGGAACTGGTGCTCTGCAGTGACGTGTTGAAGATTATTATCTTGTTAAGTATTGGACTGCTACTAACTACACACTGCTAAGGTGACTGCCAGGAAGAATTCAATAAACAGCATGAACTATATTGTAAAATGCCAGAGAGCACTTTGCCATGATTGACAGCAGGAAGCAGGCACAGGATCTCTTGTTGGCACACCCAGCTCCACTCCTGCAGACAGGCAGAACGAAGAGGTACCTTCCTCACCCCGCAGCCACTGTCCTGCCCAGTTCAAGATAATCTGTTGGTAGAAACATCTTTGGCTTTGCACCTCTGTCTCGAGCACAAAGTTTAGATGTTGTCCTCTAGTGAAGGCTCTGAGGAGCAGGGATTCCTCTTCTCTGGTGCCATCTGAACTGAGACTCCAGCAGCTGTCCCTGCGAGGCTGCCCACGGCTGCACAACCTGGGCAAGTCGCAGAGGAAGGGCTCAGTATTTCAGAAATAAAACTTGTACAAACGAGTCTCCTGTAAATGGTAGTTTAGGGCACAACAGCACAAGCGTGATTTGTTAGCCTTTAACTAGGACAATAAATGTTTGCATTCAGTTCTTTTATGTCAAGAAACCCTTAATGAGGATGGAATAAATGGTGTTATGCTGCCCATAATCACTGGTGATACATTAGCCAGTGGAAATCCTGGTAAGCTTAAGAAAAACAGGAAAATATTTATGGCCTGTATATATGCATTAGTAACCATAATACTTCCTCTCTAGAAATATACAGAAGGATTAATAGGATGGGGGCACATGCAAAAGGAAAGGATGACTGAATGCTGAAGTCCCCAGCCCATAGCTGAATTTAGGTAAAAGGCAGCAATGAGTTCCAGGGTCACCAAGTCCAGAGCTGGAGGTGTAGTTTGGAGACCCAAGCCAAGAGTCCTCATGACCCCAAACTTTCACTTTAGTTCAGACAACGACATCTAGCACCAAGGCACTAAGAAGCTGTACCATCCAGAGCTCTTCCCTTATCCATCCATCTGGGATTAGCCTGGATTTCTTCACCCCAGTGGAGGAGGGATAAACTCTTATCAGTGCAAGTCTCAAATCTTAAATGCTATCAGAAGCTGCTTATTGAGAGTAATGACACATTAGCTTCAGACACAGCATCTCTGATTACTAATTCTCAGATGTGAGAGCAAGTCCACAGTCCTTTTAAAGAAACCCAAAAAATCAGAACCCAAACAAAAGCAGCAGTGCATCAAGAACTGCTTGGTCTCTCTGCTGGAGCGTTACTCTTCCTCTGATGAGACACCATAAACAGCTCCTGTGTTTACCACCAAATGGCAAAGCAGTTGAGGAGAGTCTCCACTATTCACTTGTTTGAGATATCTTGGGACAAAAACTTAGATAAACTCTCCGATTTATTTTTTTCTTGTGGGCTTTATTCTTTGAACACTTCACTTGGTGTCTCAGAACAGGCTGGGCCTTAGTGTATCCAGTGTTATGTATTAGCTTGAGGAGGCGACTCTAGCACAAGGCCCTGGCAGCAAGTGCTTGTAGCTTCCTTCCACACTTGCCTGGGCTGAAAGTGAGGGTTTTGATAGGACAGCATGAGGTGCTCCAGCAGCAGCAGGACTGACCTCACCTCTGTGTTCCCAGAAGTGCAAGTCATGAGTCCGAGTTCAGTGTTCCTGGTCTGAGCTGTGCTGTGCTGTTCAAGTCTACACTGGTTAAAAATACCCTTAGGGACCAGTGATGGGTTAGGGAAAAAAAAATAAAATCACACTTTGTCTTTACCTGTTGTGAATGGGTCAGGGTGAGAAGCTTTGCTAAAGGATCTCCACTGGCATGCTTTTCACTGACTTTAAAATTCCATTCTCCCAGCAGTCATAAATCAGGTTAAATAAAGTGGCAGCGGTATATTGAGTACCTACTGCCTTGAAAGACAAGGAAAAGAAACATTAATGCTGTGCCATGAGGACACTGAGGTGTACCAGAGCTTCTATGTGGCTAATGCATTAAAACTCAACCCAGGGCAAGTCAAGAGAACCACTAGAAGTAATCATCACAAGTTAATCTTCTGGTATCATGCTGAGCCTTTTGGTCAGCCAGACTTCAACCTTTCAGCAGATAGTTCTGTGGGGATCTCTCACCTCTTCTGTAGGCAAGTGAATGGCTGAACTGACCACCAATGCACTGGTCAGGGCTGCCTGGACAAGCGCTTGCAGTTTCCACTTAAGGATGTTTTCTCTACCACCATGAAGAAACCTCTTCAGCTGGTATTGGAAATCGCTGTCCTGTTGCCCCCCATCAGCACCAGGAAGAAGATAAATGCTGCCCCAGGTACAGTACCTGGCCCCAGACTACACACACAGTAGGTATGGAGGTTACTCCTTGTTTTACTAGATGCTATCACCATCTACATTTTCTTTCTCTGCAGACACACTGAAGTAATTTCAATTTTCAATGCACAGCAATAAAAAACTAAACATTTCTTTAATACAATTATGGTATCACTTCCAAGGATATTTACAAACAAGGCTAATTATTTTACAGATGAATGTGCTTCTGCTGTTCTAGGCTACTATATGAATATTATTCTCAGTCAAAGCACTGTCATGCTTAATGCATGAAACACTGAAGAGTAACGACAGCCGACTTGGTTTAATGTTAGCTGAAAAAAACTGGCTCCTACTAAAGGTGAAGGGATGTTAAGAAAATATGCATAGTCATTGAATCAAGGGAACTTAAGCACCAATCCACACATGCACTGTCGGAGACTGATACGTCAGGACAACTCCTTGAGTTCTCAAATAGCTACAGAGCACTTCACAGAGCGTTAGGAGTGTCGTGGATCACAGCCAGGGCAACACGTCCGTCTGTCCGGATGGGTGCTCTGCAGAACGTCAATACACAGACTTTGGATTATTGGACAACATGGTTTTAAGTTAACAAGACAAACTGTACCAAATAACCATACACATTTGGAGGTGTTATTCCTCTAACACTGCATAGGAAGTTGAAAAGGATTCTCCTGCTCCCCACAGGAACTAGGTGCTGAAGAGAAAAAGATGTTTTTTTCTTTCTGACAGAACAGTTAGAAGGCAGAATAAATTTCTGGGCTCAGCCACGCTACATCATTGGTGTATTTAACGATCTCTTGATGAGAAAGTCCAGGTTATACAAGAATAGCTTCACCAGGCTCCACAACCACCTGTGGAAGCTTTACCTATAACATCTTAGCCATGGTGGGGTTGGGAGTTTGGTTTGTTTGGATTTTTTTTTTTTTACTGTGTTATTACAAAAAGAGAAACTGTCAGCCAGGAGTGATTACTTGGGTGTCAAGCTGCTGTAAAACTCAATTACTGTAGGAAGGAGACTCACTTCAATTGAAAATAAGGTAAATTGGCAACGTTTTTGGCAACTGAGTTAGTTACACTGGAAAAGATTCCTACTGGTAGAGGGTTAAGTGAAACAAAAGATGGCAAAAGCTAGGAAGTTATTAGAACTTAGTTCAGAAAGTGGGGCAAGAGACTTAGGAGCATTAGAAGTTATATGTATATATATTAGTGTTTAATCTAATTGCTACTAGCTTAATCATGATTACATTTAAAAATTATTCTTACTGATCCATATTTGACCCAGGCAGCCAGTATTACCCTTCTGACTGCGATACTGTTGTAACAGTTAAGAGGCAGTTATTCTTCTAGACTTTATGTGAAACTAACATAATGGCCAATTTCTTTCATATGGCTGTAACTGGCACACGCTTCACTCTGCAAGAAATTAGAACCACAAATTATTTTGACAGTTTAATATTCTGCAGCAAGTGCCAGTGCTTGTTAAAAAGCAAACGAGAGCACTATGAGCTGAAGCCTTCTCTACCCACCAAGACCATTCAAGAGGCAGCTCCACTGTTCCCATCCCAGCTTTTGGGCAACCACAGGGTTGTTGGGCAGAAAGGACAGTTCACAGGGCAGGCTTAAGACTTGGGTTCCTTTTCAGTGAACAGAAGTGTGTCCAGCTGCTGTTGCTTCAATGGGGTGCGTTTCCAAACGTACTCTTCCAGATGTACTTGGTAGAACCTCCAATGTTCTATTTACAGGGCTGTGGACAATGTCTTTCCACTCCAGTAAAGTCCCTGTTCCTGGGCTCTGTGTCCTTTGAGGCTGAAGGGAGCTTATGCAGTAGAGAAAATACTTTCAGTCTTTATGTAGCTTTTCTCTAGAACACGGGAGAATCACAGAATGTACAAGGTCCTTGCAATAACCTCTTGATCCATTCAGGATCTGCAAACAAGAAAACATGTTTAAAACTGGCAGAGGTAGAGATGAACATAGGAATTGATGCCTGAGATGGGCAAACTAAACAGTAATCCTGGAACAGTTTGGATATATTCACCATGCAGGATTAACAGAGAGCTCAGAGGAGTCCAACTCCATTTCTGTCTTGAAATTTCAAGTAATACCAGTTTAAATCCCACTTCAGTAGGGGACAAAATTAAGGTGAAACCATGCATGCTATATCATTACATGCTTGTCTAAATAGCTATATAGGAAATACATTTACAGGATAATCATGCCACAATTGTAGTGTTCTCATTTTCTTAACTGAAATTAGATCCTTCACATAATGCCACCCTTGGTTCCTGTTTCTCTGTCCCTCTCCAAAATAAGGAAATTAAGTTTACAGCCTCTCTCTACAGAGGTTTAAGTTCTATAGTTGATCTTTAGGGCTGATGGGAACACCCCCGTACTATGGGGAAAGTATCACCTACGCTTTCAGACAAGCTGTTAAAGTACTTCATGATTTGGGTTTTTTTTAAGTGTACCAGTTGGCAAGAAAACCATTTTCTTGCACAGCTTGTCCTTCCTCAAACTCTGAAAATGCAAAGCTAAAAGGGTGACTGGCCCCCACCACCTGCCATTATTGTCTTTGAAGGATGTACTTATGGCAGGTTTGGGACAGAAGCCAGCAAGGTGCCAACTATTTCGTAACCTGTGCTAGATCAACACAGCTTGCACTGAAAGGATGTCAAAGACCCGCAGCTCTTTGCAGAACTGGATGCTAATATATTCAATTTGGAATATAAACTAAGTGCTGTAGCACTCCAGCACAGATTATGTGTTTACCCAGTGCTCGTTAAAATGTAATATTTATAAATTAAGTTCTCCAGTCACTATTTTGTAACTAACACATGCCACTAAAGCATGGACAACAAGAGGACACTGTGAAACGCAGAGGGCTACTAAGAACTGCCTAGAAGAGAAAAGTCAGTGACACTGATTCCAAGCCATTTTGCAGATAGAACTGAAGAATACAGGATTGTGCTGCTTTTGGCCACAGCAACAGTTTACCTTCAGGGGTCGGATGCCGTGCGATGCTGTCATGAAGCAAACACCTCCTGTATACCAGACTCTGACAGGACTGGTATGTCAGAAAGCACCTGTGAAAGGACAAGTAGTTTTAGCAAGAGGCGTTGGGTTTTGTGACCTTGTTGGGTTTTGTGACCTTGTTGGGTTTTGTGACCTTGTTGGGTTTTGTGACCTTGTTGGGTTTTGTGATTTGCTCCTATGCCCTGACTGGAGGCTGGGTTCTGTTCCCCACAGACCTTGCTTTCTGAAAGCAAGGGCAATAATGAGCCACATTAAACAGGAAAATTAATAATGTATTCATTCAGGTAAGTGAAACTTCACAAGTGTACCCAATTTCGTATGGTCACAATAACAAAAAAGGCCAAAAATCAATATACCATTGAGAAAAGTATCATCATTGGCCAAAAAAATTTAGCATACAGTAGAAAAGGTGAAAAGCTTGAGGGCTGCTGCCCTGGAGAAGAACCACGGTGTCTTGAAGGCAATGACTATTTAGCCAACTAGCACATAGTATCTGCCAGGCAAAGGATTTTCTTTGTGACAAACCACTGGCTTGCCGAGTCCTCGGGGACAATCACCACGTATCCGAGACATCAGTGTTGGCAGACTGTCTTTTCTAGATGTTCCAGAACTTGTCTGGCTTCTCAGTGCAGCTGTTTCAAATATTTTTTTTGTTAAATTACTTGGTTTTCAAGTGCTGAAGTAGTTAGAACAAACCCTCCTTCAAGTGTTTTTCCAAAGGATGACTTGTGCTTGATTTTTCCCTCACCTTCTTTCTCCCTGCCCCCCATCCTCCCCCTGCTTAAAATAAAAAACTTAGACCATCAAAAGGATTTTAAAAACAATGTGCTGGTAGAACCCAATCCAATCAACAATGCTCGCTCTCTCTCATGGAAGAGGACAGGTAACGACCAGTAAAAACTGCAAGGAACAGCAGCATGGATAACATGCTTCATGACCATTTACTCCTCCACTGGGAAGTGTATTAGGTGAGCTAGCTAAGTATGTTTAAATCATCAATAAGAGGGCAAGAAAACTCTTTAAGAAACGATTACCTGAGCCAAATATGTCCATTGGAGCAGACTGCCTGTTTGCGATCGGTGAATGGCAGGATCTCTTTACACAAGCTGCAGTGCTCTGGAAAAGTCTGTTTGTTCATTTTCTTTAAGATATGCCCGATCAGCACCTGGGAATACAGAGCAGTCAGCACTGTTTACAGCAAGCTGCTGAGAGGTGGGAGCATCCCTCAGGGTATTGTGCTTTCAGACTAAGATACAGGATGCAAAGATTCCCCGCTCTTGGCTGAATTCAACAAAGTAAAAGCGTGAGGAGTAGAACATGTTGATAAGGATTAGTTTGTTCTCATTTCATTGTCATCTCCTCCAGATTTCCGTCCCGGAGTAAAGGGATGCAGAACTTAAGAGCACTGGTGTTATGTTAAGCTACTTGCAAAGTTAAAAAGTTCTGAGGAAACTGGTGTTGTACCTCTTTAGGGGATCCCGCTGACCCTCACAGGAATCCTTCCACATTCTCATGCCTATCACAATGGATGTGCTAAAAAAACCTTCTCTTCAGAAATGACCTGGATGCAGGTCTTCAGCAGGCATCTCAGAGTACACGTCGTGTTTACAGTAGACCATTGATGTGATCAGATTTGTCTTTGACATTTCAATAGATACAAACCACACCTCACGGGGCCTTTATAATGTCACAGCAAACTGAACAGATAAAATAGAATTTGGAAGTCAGCTTGTAATCGCTATAAAAAGAATTTTGTTTACAAGATAAGAAAAGCAATCTCTCACACCTTCAATTCATAGCAATTGGATGCTAGAAAAACAAAACCAGTTCTGCCAGAACACTTTCCCAGTGAATTACTGCTGGCCGTGCTGTGTGGCCTGCTTGCTTTTAAGTCCACCAGGGAGACCACCATGCTACCCGAGTAAGGAAATGTGCTTCCTGCCTCTTTCTGCATGCAATGTAAAGGTTAATTTTTACACTTCAAGTGATTTAAGGACACGGGAACTGAAAAATAACTGCTCTCTGCTCGTACAAAGAGGTACAGAAACAACTGAGACATTCTGGTCATCAAGTCTTGAGAGCCAGGAGGCTGATGGCAGTGTGCCCACGGAAGCTTCCTTTGTCTGGTGTCTATATTTAGACAACTTCATTGCCCAGTGCAAGGTTCATCGATCACCTATTTCCTGCCACAAATGCTTACTCTACACTCTGTGGTAGTCAGGATACTGTCCTTGCAGTTATGCTTTGATTTTGGCAGGGAGTATTGCAAGTTTGGGAAGAGTTCCTATCATGGCCAAGCATTCAGCTACGTTTATTTACTGTAGTTCAAGGCTGCCTGAAGGTTCAGGCCGTGTATGTTCCAACAGAGACAGTCAGCTTGGTTAATTCAAAGTCCTGCATGAAGTTCTGAATCACTGGATTTAACATCTAAAACACAATTACTTTCTGAAGCTCTGTAACTGGTCTTTTCACTGATGGCTCATGGAGCAATGACAAGACCTGATGCACCACCTGGACACTCATGGTACGTTTAATTGTAAATACTTTAAGAAGTGATAACTGCAACTCTTAAAATTAGAACTGCAGACATAACTGAGCAGAGAAAACACCTCCCGAGTTTAGTTTTGTGGAGGTGCTAGATTAAATAAGTTTAGCATTAAAAACAAACATCAGTCCACACTCTAAACCCACCAACAGTGGAGTAACTGTGGTCCTCTCCCTCACTCTGCAAGAACCCGGGCATGCTTGTTCTTTATTGTACCTGGTCCAAATTGCAACATCTGTATTTCCATTCCCTCTGACTCTGTAATTTCAAGGAAGGCCAACTTACAAACTGTATGCTTTACAGAAGCTGACTGGCACGGATGACGTGATTACAGTTCTCTTTCCCACCCCAAAGTTGTATTTTCATTTAAGGATACGGAGGGGGGAGAAAGAAGTAACTTGGTGCACTTACTCGTGCTGTTCTGTCATCATAGCCATCATCGGACATTAAGAAGTCACAGACTCCTCTGGTGGGAATACTGGTGTTTTCTGTAATCCATGTGTGCAGATAAACTTCTCCCAACACCCGTTTCATGTGTTCTCGTGTCAAGTGCATTTCTACTGCCTCAATGTGTGCCTGTATTTCAAGAAGCTTTTCTTCCATTGGCTCGCGGCCTCCTACGTCACTTGACTGAGGAAGAGACTCATCTGCAGTGTCATCTACGTCCATACCTTTGCCTGTGTCACATAGGCTCTGCTTGCTGGCTTGCTTAGAAGTTCCTTCCTCTTGATCATCTTCGGTGCTGCCCATCCCAGGGGAATCCGATATCAAGACTTTCGCATCCTCGTGTGAAGGTCTCCACATGACCTCCGAGGGAGCTTTCTGCATCGACTGGTACAAAATCCTCAGGAGAAAGAGCTTAAACCTCCAGAAGTAAGTAGAACCACAGCTTTCGATCTTTTTATCCAGTGCCTCCTGCAAGAATTGAGGAATATGCTTATCCTTCAAAATTTTCCAGCGTACAAGATCCGTCAAGTCCACCTGCCGGAAAAGGTTCTGAACGGAAGATTCCAAAAGCTGTGCAGCCGCCTCCTCAAAAGTCTTAAGGGTCACAAACTGAACTTGGTAGTTTTTGTTAACGGGGTGCAGCCCGTTAGTCATGCCCTCTGTCGTAATAACGGCCAGGTAGGCGCCGCAGGGGCTGACGGCTATCCCGTGAGTCCTGACAGAGCCAAACACTTCCGAGAGCTTAATCAGCTGGTGCTCAAACTTTAAAGCAACGTCCGTGAATATGGGAATCAGCTGCCTCACCTTCCCATCGCTGGAGCACGTATAGACCGTGCCGTTCTGTTTGTCGGCGGTCATGGACACGATGGGCAAAGAGTGAAGCCCTGTCACGTGGGAATTGTGGACATTCAGACCGGCTTTGGATATCAACAGGAGACACCAAAACACGTAAGCTCCTCTTGCAGCCACCACTAAGCTACAACTACATTTCTGGTAGGGGTGGTAAAGAGGAATACATTTGATACTATGCACCGGTAACTGGTCCATTTCTTGCCACAAGACTACGGGTTGTCTCAGCGTAAAGTAGCCTTTGACTGCTTTTAGGTTGACGGGGAGAATCTTAACTGGTCCAAAAGCACTCCCTACAATAAGTCCGCTCATCTTTCGGTTGTTATGTTCGTATTCCCACCAAGACAAGACACTGGGGGAATTTATTCCGGACTCTATGGTATTGCAAGAAGTAATCGATTCCTTACCCAGAAAGGGAAGCTGAAACTGCCAAACCGCCATGTTCCCGTTTTCAAAGAGCACCGCTAAGAGCACGCTGCCGACGTCCCGGCATTCGTTGTTGTGTTTGACCTGCTGAGTGGTGCAGATGCCCGACCACTCCATGCGCACGGGGGTCTGCATGCTGTGCCGCCGCTGAAATTCCGAGAAATCCCCCAGCTCTCCCCTGGGAGCGTCAGCCTTGGAAAGTTTGTAGCTGGCTTCGTACAGGCGCTCCCCGTAGATTTCCGTCAGGTCCACCAGCTGCACCCACTGCAGCCTGTTGAGGTTGGCGTGGATGGTCAGGCGATTGTCCATGGTCAGAGCGGCCAGCAGGCACCTCCCGTTGGCATCGCAGCCCAGCGGGGACCAGCTGGAATACTTGAACCCTCGCAGAGGCGGCAGCGACTTCCCCTCGGGATTGAATACTCGGTCCAGCATGAAAGCCTGACTGACCGTGGGGTCCACCGAACTGGCAAACTTTTCCTTACATTCTGCCACCTCCTTTTTTGGACCAACCTGAAAGATAACAAAAAGAACTTTTTTGTTGAGGAAGACTTTCCTGGAATTCACTCCCCCTTGAAACAGAGCGTCCCTTATCACAACCTGTGCTACGCTGTTCCAATGGCTGATTAGGAACAGACTTTCTCTCATGAAACATGATTGCCCTATTCTATGTGTTTTCTCAGGGAAACATCTTCTTTCCTGGATTT